>PVJA010045351.1:0-15667 GCA_004027025.1 Myocastor coypus
GGGCTTCACTACGCAGCTTGGACTCGTCCTGATCCTCCAGTTTTCAGTCTCCCCAGAGCTAGGATTACAGGGTGTGCTACCATGCCCAGTTTCAGTGGCCTGCTCAGCGTGCCGGGGTGCCAGGCTGGTGTGGCATGTGGCGCTGGGGATCTAACTCTGGTCCCTGCACTTGCCTAAGTAGACACTTAGTAAGCTGAGCTATCTCCCCGGCCCTTTTAAAATTTTGGTCAGAGTTTCACTGTGCAGTTCAGGCTGGACTTGAACTCAAAACAAGCCTCCTGCCTCAGCCTCCCGAGTCCTGAAATGACAGGCATGTGCATCATGCCTGGCTTCCCCCTCACACTCTTAAAGGCACTCTGCTCAGTGTTTTTCCCCCACGGGACCATGGATAGTGATGACTGCTTGAGTGTGTAAACAGACACACTGAGTCAGTGGAAGAATTCTATTTGGACTGCCGAGGGATGCCGCTGAGGTTTCTATTATACAACCCTTTCCTCCCTCCTGGTGAACAGCACTGCCCCACCGGATAGGAAGATGTCAAGACCAGTGTATGTTTTCAGCTTTCCTGAGTCAGTGGAAGAATTCTATTTGGACTGCCGAGGGATGCCGCTGAGGTTTCTATTATACAACCCTTTCCTCCCTCCTGGTGAACAGCACTGCCCCACCGGATAGGAAGATGTCAAGACCAGTGTATGTTTTCAGCTTTCCTGGACCTTCGAGGTACCCCTACCTCTTCCTTTCTCAGCCCTGGATTAGAACTCAACTGGGCTGAGCTCAACTGTGTGCTGAGCCCACCACTCTAGGTGCTGCTTCCTTCTCCTGTGTTGCCCAGAGAGATTAGAAGCACCCAGGAAGAAATACTGTGATTACACTTCTATCCACACAGTTATCTGGTCCTATCCTAACTTCTGCTCCAGGAGCACTGAAAGTCATCCCTCTTTTTATTCAAGTCTTTCTGGGTCCCCACCCTTTACATTGCCTTGGGACCTTCCTTCCATGCTAGAAGCTGGGCACAGAGCAGTGAACAATATGAGTGCAATCCCTGTCCTCAAAGAGCTCACATGCTAGTAGAAGCAGGAGGTTAACAATAAAAAGTTAAAATCTGCAGTGTGCTAGATGGCTGCTAAGGCTACATAGACCACATGGAGGGGCAGGTGGAGTGGAGTGTGGGGACAGAGATGACGCAGTTGGAAGGTGATGTTTGGGCAAGGAGTGAGCCCTTTACATATTTTGGGGGAAAATGCTTTAGGCTGAGGGGGCAGTAGGTGTCAAGGTGCCGAGGTGGGTTCTGCCTGCTACTTTTTAGGAGCAGCAAAGATGATGTAGCTACAAAGAGGGACAGAGTGGGAGATGTGGTCAGAGGGGAGAGACACCTTGTGGGCCCCAGAGTTATTCTGATTACCTTGGCTATTACCCTGAGAGGGGAGCCATTGGAAGGTTTTGAGCCGAGGAACATGGGACTGGCATTTGCTTCAGTAGAATCTTTATGGAAAAGAGACGATAAGGGAGCCAGTGCAGAAGCAGGAGGACACTGAGGAGGTCACAGTAGTCATCTGGTAAGAACTGATGGTGGCACAGGGTTTTTCTGTGGTCACAGGAGAGGTGGTCAGAAGAGTTGTGGATTTTGTATGTGTTTTGGGTGTAGAACCAATACAGTTTTCTTTCCTGCCTTCCTTGCATGCCTTCCTGCCTGCCTGCCTACCTTCCTGCCTTTCTTTCTTTTCTTTCTTTCTTTCTTTCTTTCTTTCTTTCTTTCTTTGTATTTTAGGAAAGGGTCTATAGGGTGTTCAAGGTCTCACTACTAGATTGGATTTATAGTGATCTGCCTGTTTAAAGCCTCCCAAGAGCTGGGATTACAGGTGCGTACCACCATACCCAGTCTCAATTGCCATCTCAGCATGCCCCAGTGGTGGGGCTGGCTTGGCAGGCCTGGGGATCGAATCCTGGGCCTTTAATCTGCTGAGCTATTTGGTGGGCCGTCAGTACAGTTTGCTTTCTTTCCCTTTATTTTAATGGGCAGCTCAGCCTGCCCTGGGGTGGGGCTGGTGCAGCATGTGGTGCCAGGGATTGAACCACAGTCCCTGTGGTTGCCTAAGCTTGCCTAAGCAGGTACATTACACCACTGAGCCATCTTACTGGCCCCTATTTTTTTTTGTGACAGCAGGGTTGAACTCAGGCCCTTGGGCTTACCAGGCAAGCACCTATTCTACCGAGCTATTTCCTCAGCCTCATTATGGTTTTCTGATGGGTTAAGTAGTGGAAGGAAAGAGGGTATTTTTCTCTTGAATATGAATTCTCTGAGAAGGGGAGGTTGTGGAAGAGCAGGTTTTGGTGGTGTGGGGAAGCACAGGAAGTAGATCAGGCGCCTGGTATGCTACATCATAAATTTATTTTTTATTTTTTATTTTTTTGAAATACTCATAATTTTAATGGTTGATAGCTTCTGGCTGGCTCCGAATGGGACAGTTAAACAATATTACTTAAAGACCCCCAAGCGCATTCACATCCCCTCAGCAGCATTGGCTTCTATTCAGTCCATTGCCTAGTTAAGACTTCCATAGCCTTTGACCCCCTCCAGGGTTATGGAAATCACTTTTTTTTAAATAAGCTGAAAGAAACCCTTAGTACACCCATGATCTGTGTTCTTTTTAAAAAATAACAAATATTAAACCAAACACCTTCCCAGGCTCCGCTGCCTCACAGAGCAAAAAGTGTTACTGTGGCAACCGAAATCATTTGTGTCCTCTTGTCTCTTGCGGGCTGTGTGTTTCTGTTCCTTTCCTTGTTCACTGGAGTCATACAGCATAGAGTTTGTAAATCTTCTTTACACAGTACACCAAGGCAGCCAGTGCGATCGTGTTGTGCAGTCTCTTCCTGTGCAGGTCGTCCTTCCGGACCAGCACCACTGGGGTAGAGGAGGTGAGTGTGCGCAGAGGTAGTCGAGACAGTTTATGAGCATCATACTCCACTTGGTACTTGCAGCAAGGGTCAGACTGCCGGGAGATCCCATAGAAGGTGCAGCAGGCCAAGCTTAACACACCAGCAGGCAAGGAGATGTAGTGGGAATAATTTAAGGGAAGTGCCAAGGGGGTGAAGAGGCAGGCAGTTGCCTACAGTGATCCTCTGTGCTGTCTCATCACCCATTCGGGTGGGCTCAATGACAATGTACTTGTATTGGGCTTCCAGAGCCTGTTCCAGCTCATACTCAAACTGGTCCTGGGCATTCTCGCCATTGTAGATCTCATGCACGATGTAGCTAGCAGTCTGTGGCTGACAAGGTTACCATTCCAATAAACACGGAGAACTCAGAGGCCCTGAGAGAGCAACACCGAGCAGCTCGTGTAAGATAGGTGGGGCTGTCTGTGAGCTGGTCCAGGCTGGCACACAGGTAGCAGAACACCCAGATACCTGCTCTGTACTTTCCTAGATGCGCAAGCGTGCCTCAAAGATGCCGGCAGGACAAGTGGCAATCTGTATGATGTGATCGCTGCCAGTATGCTGAATTCTGGACAAGAATTCAAGTTACAGTTCAGAGTCTGATGTTCTTCATTACAAATACTGTCGAGTCCTTCTCTCGGGTGCTGCCGGTGCTGCTGCCCGGGCCCAGACGCCTCCTTCCCCACGCGGCCATCTTGGAGACACTCTACATCATAAATTTAATTAGGGGTCCTAATGGAGATGTCAAGAAGGCAGTTGGATGTGCACATCAGCTGTGATTTGGGCTGGTGGGGGAAAATTGAGGGTCATCAGCATATAGATTTTTTTGTTTGTTTTTTGCGGTACTCAGGGCCTTGGACTTTGCAGGCAAGCGTTTATTCTACTGAACTGTCTCCCCAGCCCAGCATATAGATTTTTAAAATTTATTTTTGATACAGGATCTTGCTATGTACTTCAGGCAGGCCTTGAACTCACTGTGTAGCCCAGACTGGCCTTGAACTGCTTTGGTCCTCCTGCCGCAGCCCCCCTAGTGCTGGGATTACAGGCATGTACTGCTTTGTCTGGCTATTTTATTTTATTTTTATTTTTATTTTTTTTTTATTCTTGTTTCAGAACTTTTGTTTGTTTTTTATTTTTATAGCCGGCCCCACCACCCTGTTTTAGAGCCAGCCAATTATGGACTGAAAGCTCTACAAACTATGAGTTAAACCTTTCCCCCTTTAATTTTGGGCATTGGATATTTTGTCTCGACAATGAGGAAAGTAATTAAATTAGAATTTGGTACCAGGAAAGTGGAGTTGTTGCTGTGTGACTGTACCTGACCATCTTTTTAAAATTTTATTTTATGTATTTAAGACAGGGTTTAAGGGTCTCACTTATGTAGATCAGACTCATAGTGATTCTCTTGTTTTTAGCCTCTCAAGCACTGGGAATACAGGTGGCTGCATGCTATCTAAGCACGCGCTTTAGTTTGCTGAGCTATCTGGCGGTGCAATGTACCTAACCATCTAGCGGGGGAGTCTTTGGGACTAGCTTGTGGGAGGAGTTTGGAAAGGTTTGGAGATACCAGCTGAAGGAGTAGAGCTGGAACACCTTAGATTGCACTTGATGGGAGATTCTGGCTGGAATGCTGCCCAGAAAGCTGATCAAATTGTGCAGGTAAAGACTAGGCTTGGGAGGTTTCTGATGCAAAGGAGGACTGCATTGGCTGTTGGAGGCCAGACAATGTTCTGGCTTGGCACAAAGACTTCCTGCATTTCTTTCAAATCTGGAAAGAGACTGAGACTGAGATTAAGGGTGGAAGACTAATGAATCTTGCAGAAGAAATTTCGAGGCAGTCAAATGTTGAGGCGGTGGCCTTGGCTGCTTTTGGGGACTCTTAGCCAAATCTATGTTGAGAATGAAAAGCATAAAACCCAGCAGAACGATTTAAAACACTTTCAGTTTGGCCAGAAAAGATGCTCCAGTACACCTGAGGACTGCAAAAATTGAGCAGAAGAGATCTGGATTACTGATAAGGAACAGAGGAGTAGAAAAGAAGGGCTGAGGGCATCGCAGGACTGCACCCTTTGCAGCCTCAGAATTGTAAAAGCGAAAGACTGCTTTGAGAAGAAAGCTGCTGAACACTATGTTCCAGGCTAGTGGTGCCTAGGGAATGTGTCCCTTGGAATTGGATTCTGGGTGTCTAAATTCTGGGAGGGTGACTCTTCCTGGGCAGAGTGTGCACAGGTGGTGTTAGGTCCGGGAGACGTTGGGAGGAGGATGAGCCAAGAGTCGGTGCCTCAAAGTGTTATAGAGCTCTTTTATTGAATAAGCTGTGCCGGCACAGGGTCACCCTCAGGAAGAGTGACCCCGAGCGGCTGCGTGAGCGGGTTTTTATAGGGTGCTTATTCTAATGAGGGATTCAGCAAGCAGGTTTTACAGAAGCCAATAGCGTATGTTACCCAGGGGATTGGGGGAGGCGAGTGGTAAGTTTCGGAACGGTGCGAGTCCCGCTGGCAACCAATGAGAGAGTGCAGTGACTTTATCCTTGACCAGGAGACCAAGGGTGGGGATAAGAAACCTAAAGGTCTCGGGAAATGTAAACTTAAGGAAACAGAAACTTAACTGAGGTCTTAACAAGAACTAAACAGACAGGAAGTAATCATCAGTAACTGAGCAAGCAAGAACACAGATGCGGGGATAATATATACATCACTCCTAACGGTGGAAAAGGTTTCTGTTATTAAATGCTACCCAAGGGCCAGCGAGATAGTTCAGTGGACTGAGCGCCTGCTTAGGCAAGCACAGGGGCTGGGGTTTGATCTCTGGCACCACATGCCGTGCTGGCCCTGTCCCCAGGTGAGCTGAGCTGGTGACAGTGTCTGGGCATGGTGGTGCACACCTGTAATCCCAGCACTGGGAAGGCTGAAAACAAAAGAACCACTGTGAGTCTGAGCTACGAAATGAGAGACCCTGCGTACACACACACACACACACACACACACACACACACACACACAGGGCTACCTGTTATCCACTGAGGAATCCACTGCTCAGTTCTTGCTTGTGGGACCTTGTTAGATCTGGTGTCTCTTTGTTACTGTTCAGTCACTCCTGGGTATGGGGATCATGTGCAGCTACTGTGCCCAGGAGTGGCACCAGGAAGGAGAGCGCTGTCCATGGTGTGAGCTGTCTCTGAAACAGCGTTCCTTGTTTTCTGGCTTTGTATCCTTCTTGAGCCAGGAGATAGGCCCAAGATCTGATCTTATGTCAGATCTCCACCACCTACTTGGAATCTGCTGTCCCTGAACACTCATGCCTAGGGACACTGTTGTCTCTTTCCTGTGGGGGGCTGTCCACAGGTGGGATGATGTGACACTGACGGGAGACCTTAGCTTGTCCAAGACACTGTCTCTACCTCTTGTCTAGATGGAAATACTGTTCTCTGAAAACAGTTGAAGTTGAAAAGGCAGGTGTGGCTTTTCATTTCCTGCTAGTGTTGCGGTTAAATCCTTTAGCTGAAACATAAACACACAGGTGCAAGGGCAAGCTGGGACCGCAGGGAAGAAAACAGGAAGCCTCAGATCTGGGTAAACACATCATCTCAGTGCAACCCTGGAGCAAAGGTGGGCTGTATCATTTGGATTCTGCCTCAGATCCTGCATCCCTCCCTTTCCATCCCCACTGCTTCTGACTGATTTGGGATTTTTTTTTTTTTTTTTTTTTTTTTTTGTCTTTTTGAGACAGGGTCTTGCTATGCAGTTGAGGCTGATCCTGAGCTCACTTTGTAGCCCAGGCTGGTCTGGAACTTGCACCAATCCTCCTGCCTCAGCATCCCAAGTGCTGGGATTACAGGTGTGAGCCACCATGCCCGGCTTGATTTGGGATTTTATTCTTCCATCTCCGGCTTTAACAACATCCCCGTTTTAGTCATGAGAAACTGAAACTGAAACTGTTCAGGGTTTATATGAAAGAGTCTTAACAAATAGTGAGATTAGGGGGGCCCAGCGGGATGGCTCAGTGGTCTAAAGTGCCTGCTTGGGAAAGCTTGGGTGGCTTCAGGGACTGCGGTTCTATCCCCAGCACCACATGCTGCGCCAGCCCTGCCTTTGGGGCGGGCTGAGCCGGCCATAAAAATGAGTGAATAAACAAACAGAGGTTCTGAAACAAGAAAAAAAAATTTAAAAAAAAATAGATTAGGAATACAATGTGATCTTATAAAATGATACTTGATAAGCCCCTCCCCCATGTGGATTGAATTCAGGGCTTTTGTACCTATTTTTTTTTTTTTTTTAAATCAAAGTCTTGCTAAGTTGATAAACTGCCCAGATAGGCTTGAATTTATTTTTTTGTTTTAAATGTATTTGGTTGTTGCAGGGTCGGACTTGTGATTCTCCTGCTTTCAACCTCCCCAACACTGGGATTACAGGTATGCGCTACTATGCCCAGACACTGGGCATGCCATGTGGTGCAAGGGGGAATCGAACCTCGGTCCCTGAACTTGCCTAAGCAGATGTTTTAGTCCTCTGAGCTATCTTGCTGGTCCCCCAGGCTTAAAGTTTTGATCCTCCTACCTCAGCCTCCCAGAGTGATAGTATTATAGACATGTGCCACCATATTTATGTTGCCATGCTCGATAAATGCTTTATTTTCAATGAAATGAAGCGCTAAGGCTTAGCACACTGACTAAAGGAAATGTTTTGAAGGAACCACTAATATGTGTGTAGAACTAAAAAGAGAAAAGTAAGTACCAATAGCACTTTATAGGCCTTAAATTAGCAGGCATGTGTATTGTGTAGTTTCCCCTGAACACCCTAGCAAACTGTTTTAGGATTCTCCAATTTTATGAGAGTGGAGAATCCAGTTTGATTTGATGCAGAAGATGGCTGTGCCCTTGGAGTTGTATTCTTTGTTCAGCTTTGAGGAACCTGGCTTGAGATTAGATCCTGTGATTTTATTTTATTTTATTTTATTTTTTTGGTTTTTGTATTTAAGGGAAGGGTCTACAGGGTGTTCAGGATCTCACTGCTAGGTAGGGCTCGTAATAATCCACCTGTTTATAGCCTCCCAAAAGCTGGGATTACAAGTGTGCGCCACCTGTCATTTTTTGGGAAATATTAGAAAAACTGAGAGAAACCGTTACTTAAAAGTTGCACAGAGGGCTGGGGAGATAGCTAAGCCATCTAAGCACCTGCCTGAGAAGCACAAGATCCTGAGTTCGATTCCTGGACCCACATGCTATACTAGCCCCAGAACTGGGCATGGTGGCACACACCTGTAATCTCAAAACTTTAGATAGAAGGACTGATGAGTTTGAGATTAGCCTGGTGATTGCAAAAGCAAGCACAAGGACAATCCACATTCTGTTTTTTAAAAAAATTTATGTTATTATTATTTTTTTCTTGTTTCAGAACTTTTGTTTATTTATTTTTATGGCCGGCTCAGCCTGCCATGAGGGCAGGGCTGGTGCAGCATGTGGTGCCAGGGATCAAACCACAGTCCCTGCAGCCGCCTAAGCTTTCCTAAGCAGGCGCTTTAGACCACTGAGCCATCCTGCCGGGCCCCCACATTCTGTTAAAACAAAAGACAAACAAAAAAACTTGTAGAGATCTCCCTGTCTGGAGAAGGGGATTTACATTTACTGGGGCTGCTGCTTCTATGCTGTGGAAACTTATTACAAAGGGCTTCTTAGTTCCTAAATGTAAAACAAATACCTGCCAATGACATGAAAGGAATGTTAAATGTTTGCATGGAAATTGTCTTGTGGCTTCTTGCTTTCTTAGAAGTTGAGAGAAGGAGCCTCTTTGCTGAGTTTCCAGTGCTTTGCACAGAAGTCTTGGTCCAGTGGGTGTTCACAGGAGTTGAGGGCTGACACGCAGGGGACTGGTGAGGACAGCAGTGGAGAGTTTTGCAGAGAAGGAAAGTGAGAGAAACTAAGCTAGAGCAAGAGATGTCCTGCAGTCTTGTTGGAGCTTCTCATAGCTACAGCAGATGTATGAGGCCTGCTAGGGTGACAGGTATCACCCCCTAAATCCCTGTGGGTGATGTTGTGTCTGGGTCCCTCTGAAGGCAGTGATCTTTCCACTCTCAACTGTGCTGGGGTAGGAGACAGAATAGAGGGTAGGGGGCCTTGGACCTGTGATAAGGAGGAGCCTTTTCCTTTCTGGGGCCCAGTGTGCTGTATCCTCGACTCTGAGATGTCCTGGTGCTCAGAGCATTCCTGAGCTGACCTATAGGCGGCTAGGCTGAGGGGTTTCTGGAGGGCTTTTGTGTTCCACCTCCCATCCTGAGTTCAGCTGCTACTTATAAGGGCCGGGGTCCAACTCCCTCTTCCTAATGTCTAGTTCAGCTGTGCCTCACAGAGCTTCTATGGTGATGGTAATGCTTTCTGTTCCAAGCATGGTAGTCACTAAAATAAAATGTTTATGGTGTGATTAACGATTTCTTAATTTCCTTATTAGTCTAAGCAGCTGCATGTGGCTGGCAGCTGCCATGCTGGATAGCTCAGGTGTAGATGACATGAAACCATAATGCTCTGAGCTCCAAAGCCCAAACCTACAGCCATGACTTGGATGTTATCCTCACAGGATACAGAGGCTCTGAGAGGTTTAGCCCCACCTGGGGACCTGGTAGAGCTGCTCCACGGGGTCCACAGCAGGGAGATACAGTCTCCTAATTGTGCCACAGCTTGAGCTGCCTGAGGATGGGCCTCTCTCTGCCACTGGCCACACTGGAGAACCACAGTGGTTCCCCAACGATGAGACAACTACCAGGTTTGATTACCCGTCCCCTCAGTGACTGACTGAACTGGCTCTGTCATGGCTGTTGTGCCTGTCTATCTGTCACCAGTCTGGAGAGTCTAGATAGTACATCACTGCCACACCTCTCTGGGTCATTTCCTCATCCAACTCAGGCCCATCCCCTAGGCTTTCTCACGGCGCCAGTGCTCTGGCGTGACCATGCTATGCTTTATCCTCAGCCCCTTATCCAAAGCTTTTCTTTTCTTTTTTTTTTTTTTTCCTCTTTCTCTTTGGCTTAAGGAAGCTTCTGTTCCTTTTATTCTCACTGACCCCTGGAGCAGGACCTGAGGCATTGGTTTGGTAGGACTGCTGCAACAAATGGTCATGATTTGGGGACTTCAGACATCAGAAATGCATTCTCTCACAGCTCCAGAGGACAGAAGTCCTAACTAAGGCCTCCTCAGGAACATACTTTCTCCAAAGCTCAAGCAGAAGGCACTTACACCTCGTAGCTTCTAGTGCCCAGGTGTGCTTTGGCTGTGGTAACGTTGAGGTCAGAGCGTACAATGCTCCCTCTTTTCATGAACAACTGGACACAGATATGCTTTGATTGACAGCGACAGCAGCATCTGTTCAGACCAACTCCAAGAGCTAGCTGTCTTGACTGGAAGTGGCTTGAATTTGTAGGAAGAAACACGCTTGAATTTGGACCAATCAGCAGCAGCCTGAAATCTCGACCAATCAGCAGCCTTGGATTTGGAACAATCCAAGGTGACTGTACCCCCTCTGCTGCTCCATGTAGTCAACAAGAGTTTTTCCTTGTGTACTTTGCACAGGCCTAGTCAAAACAGAGCCTTGCTCTGGTTATCCCGCAAATCTGCTCATGGGTTCCTTTCTTGGGTAGTGTGGGCTTTGAAGGTCCTGTAAAACTGCTCAGTTGTGTGAGCGGAACAAGGTGCTTTAAAAAAAAAGAACTAGAAACACTATGGCTCCTAATGTGAGGAGTTTAGAGGCCCGCGGCAGAAATCAACAGAGATTAGTGAGGATTGGTGCCAGAGACCAGCAACAACCACCGCCATGGACCAGGGCTGGCTGGCGATGGCACCTGATGGCAGTAGAGATGTACGATTCCAGTTCACAGGGGCTCTGGCCGCAGCTGCTGAGGAGCTGATGGGGTGGCTGAGAGCCCAGTGCTGTGACCCTGAAGGCTGAAGGTCTCTGGCTCAGCCTGGGCTGCACTTTGCTGATTCACGGTTTCCATCTAAATGGAGCAAAAGAGTGGGCAGCAGCATTACCCCAGTGCCTGACTCTGCCTTCTCTGGCCAGGTTCCCCTTCTGTTCTGAGGGTGCTCCTCAGGGACCAGGGCCCACCCTAAACCAGACTGACCTCATTTTAAGTGATTACAGTACAAAAAGCCTATTTCCAAGTAAGGTCACATTGGCCAGAGGATGAGATTAGGACTTAAAAGCATCTTTTTTGGGGACATGCTTTGGCCCACAGCAGCTGCCATCAGTCTTTGCTCCCCTCCCTCGATCAAGCTGGCCTGGTCTCTGAAGCTCCCAGCATCTGGCCTTGCTACTGCCACCCTTCCTTGTGGCTGCCAGCCCCTGGCTCTGTGGCACTTGGTGACACTTCTTCACTACTGGCCTTGGACCACGGGCTTCCTCTCCACCTTTCTCCACTACTTTCTGAGGGTCTAGTTCCCCAGCCAGCTTGTGGACTTCGTGACTCCCACTTCTCACCGTGGATCACCTGTCTGTCCGTGAATACCTTCTGTCCATGCCCAGCTTAGGCGATGGTGTCCCGTGTTCTTTGCTGCCAACCTCCATGCCCTTGCCCCTCCACCCTTCTGCTGCGCTCACCTAGAAACACCTGACCCCGCTGAGACTGTCTTGCCGCCTCCCTGTGCCTGCTCCCACAGGTGAGTGATATGGGGGATCATCTGGTCAGGTCCTCTCTGTGTTCACCAGTGCGGATCTCAAATGGATACTCAGTACTGCTCACCAGTTCTGTCGTGTTTCCCAGCTGTTTGTTTCCCCCAGTAAATTAGTTTCCTACTGATGTACAACACACACGCAGTAATACAGTGGCTTAAACAACCACTTATTATCGGAGGTCACAAGTCCTGGTAACCCTGGCTGGTTCTCTGGTTGGGGTCTGATAAGGCCAAAATCACAGTGTCCATTTGGCTAGGCACCTATCTGGAGGCCTAAGAACAGGACCTTCTTTTTAGGCCAGGCATGATGGTGCCCACCTATCATCTGAGCTCTTGGGGAAACTGAGGCAGGAAGATCGTTCAAATCTGAGTCCCGCTTGGACAACCCAGTGATTTAGACCCTGTCTCAAAATAAAAGAATAAAGGAAATGAGGAGGGAGCTTAGTGTGAAGGCCCTGGGTACAACCTCCAGTATTGTAAAAAGAAAGAAACAAACAATAAACCAGGTGGCTGGAAGGAACTCCTCCAGGGCTATAAGATCGGAGGTCCTGGTTTCCTCGCTGGCTGCCAGGTTGGTCTCTGCCCTCTATTCCCACACTGTGTAAAAGCACAGCATGGGTGTGAGTGCACGACTCATTCTCAGATCTCAAGGATTAGGAGGTACGTGAGGTCAGCATTCTACTGCTACTCCCGCTTTCTGCAATGGTGATTTTCTATCCTCATCCTCATCACATGTGGATGCATTGACCCTCAAGACGGTAAGCTAACTTGGCCAGGCCAGGCCAGGAATGGAGGCTACGTCTAATTCCTGGAGTTGCACTTCTGGGCCTTCTGCAATGCTGCTTGGAGGGTTGGTTCTTCCAGCTCCCCCACCTTCCCCCATGTCCCGTCACTTTCATCCAGCTGCCCTGTGTGCCCTTGAGAAGACAGAGGCCTCTTGTATGAAAATCCCTGTCTTAGCCTGCTTCCTGTTGCTGCAACTCAACTCTTGAGACTGAGTGATTTAGAAAGGAAATTTGCTTGGCTCAGAGTTCTGGAGGCTGAGAGGGCTCACCAAGTGCATGATGCCAGCATCTGCTTGGTGTCTGGTGAGGGGAGGTCTTTGTGTGGCATCACAAAGTGGCAGAGGGCATCATAAGGGCAGATAGAACAGGCGTGCTAGCTTGGGTCTCTGTCTTTCTGTCTCTGTCTTTGTCTGTCTCTTTGTGCCTCTATCTCTGTCTCTTCTGGGATCGAGCCCAGGGCTTCGGGATGCCAGGCAAGTTCTCTACCACAGAGTTACACTCCTACTCCCTCTCCTTATTTTATAAAGTGATTAATGCCACCTGTAGTCCTGATCCCCATGAACCAATTGAGTCCTAATTACTCCACAGACATCCCACCAATGTCATTATATTTGAACTTTAAAGAGCACACAAACTGCAGCAAGTCCTGAGTCCACCCTGTCATGGCCATCTTTATCTCTGTTTCTCTCTCTAGATCCTCCTCCTCACATTTCCAAGGACTCCAGTTCTTCACTTTCTTCCCTTCTTTCTCAGCCTTTCCCTAGCTCCAGGAATCAATACACCTACTCTGCCTCTGCCTCCCGTACCAGCCACAGCCACAGCCACACTTCCTGGAAGAGAAATGTCTGCTCTTTCCTTTCCTCTCAGGCACCAGCCCCAACCTGGCTCCTGGTCACCACTGCTCCATTTGTTGCTCTTGTCAGTCACTCCTCTGGTTTTCTGGTGGTTGTATATGACAACTGATGAGCATGTCCACTCTTCTGTGTTTGGCTGGCTCAGCTGGGAGGTTCTTCCTAGGGCGTCTGTCTGTGAGGCTGCAGTTAGCAGCAGGGTGGACGGCTCGATGACACAGCCCTAGTGCAGCGGTTCAGTTCTCAATTTGTGGGTCGTGATCCTGGCGGGGGCCGAACAACCAAAACACAGGGGTCGCCTAAAGCTATTGGAAAATACATATTTAAACTCATGCTATGCCATGGTGAAATGTTATTTATTGGAATTAGTAATAAATATTTCTCAACATGTAATTAAATATTGTTTTTGTGATTAATCACTATGTTTAAATTATGTTTGATTTGTAGCAATGAGAATATATAATGCATATCAGGTATTTACATTCCAAATCATAACTGTAGCAAAATTACAGTTTTGAAGTAGCCACCAAAATTATTTTTTGGTTTGGAGTCACTGCAACACGGGGAACTGTATTGCAGGGTCATGGCATTAGAAAGGTTGAGAACCACTGGCCTCGTGGAAGTCATACAATATTGGTCCACCAGAGTCCAATGGGCATTGGCATGACACAGGGCCGTAGATGGTTCAACAGGGAGGGTGATGCAGGGCAGGGCTACTTTGGGGGCCATTGCTATGTAGTTACCAACACATTGGCCCTCATCTAACTAGACTTCTTAATGGTTGATCTAGTTGGCCACTCCACTTTCAAATCTATCTTTCTCTGGCTCCATAGATCCCTGGCTTTCCTCACTGATGTCCTTTGACCTCCTCCTCCCCCAAACCTAAATATTATTGGCCTACAGATTCTAGGGTTGGCCCTAGAATTAGAGGGTTGCTCTTCTAGTATCTTCCCTAGTGATCTTACTTGTTCCATGATCAGCAGCTTCCATCCAAGCAGGTGTGCTGGCACATGCCTGCAATCTCAGCACTTGGAGGGCCGAGGCAGGAGGATTGTTGTTTATTCTAGGCCAGCGCAGGCTACACAGTGAGTTCAAGGTCAGCCTGCACTAAGAAATGAGACCTTGTTACAACAAAACCAAAACCAAAACCAACACTGTATTAACAGATGTTGACTTCTATTAAATTTTATCTCTAACCTTAGCCTCTTCCTAAATGTCTTCTGTCTCCTTGTCCCTAACCTAAGCCATCACCATAAGTCGTATAGCATTGGCCATATGACTCTTTTGTTTTTATCTTTTTTGTATTTATATTTCTTTGTTTTTAATTTTTTTATTTATTTGGTTCAGGGTCTTGCTATGCAGATTAGACTCATAGTGATCCTTTTGTCTCAGCCTCCCCAGCACTGGGATTACAGGTGTGCATCACCACACTCAGTTTTGGGGCTGCCATGGTGCACCAGGGGTTCTCTGGCCTGTGTGGCATGCAGTACTGGGGATCGAACCAGGGTCCTTAAGCTTTCCAGGTGGGCACTTAGACCACTGAGCTATCTCCCTGGACCTGTATTTCTTTGAAAGCATTTGATTTGTATTGTTTCTAAAACAAATACAGTCAAAGACAAAAGGTTTATAATGTACAAGCAATCTTTTACTCCATCTTACATTCTTATTTTCTGAAGTAACTACTCCAAAGTACTTTGTTGAAAATTTTCTCATATAATAGCTCTTCCTTGATTTTTTCAGTTTTGTTTTTTTTTGGATATAGGATCTCACTATGTAGTCCAGGCTGACCTGGAACTCCAGCTGAGTCTTCCTCATTCTCCCAAGTGGTGGGATTACAGGTGTGAACCACTGGGCCCATCTCGATTTTTCAGTGTTAAATGTTGTTTGTCAACTTTCAGTTTTAGGAAATGTGGTTTAAACTCTTCTGCAAGTCCATTTCTTCCCCTAACCTAATCCTTTTCCCATCGGTGCCATACAGCTGTATTACAATTTTTCGTTAATTTAGCATTTCGTGTTGTTTGTATCCATTCAGGTTGCTACAACAAAATATCACAGACAGGGTGGCTTATCAATAACGAAATTTATTTTTCACAGTTCTGGAGGTTGGAAAGGTCATAACGAAGAGTTGGCCACACTGGTGTTAGAGCTGTCTTCCTGCTCCACAGGATGTGTTCTCACCTGGAGGAAAGGAGCTCCCAGCTGTCACAAGGCACTAATCCAGCTCACAAGACACCTGCTCTCATGATCTTGTGACCTCCTGTCGCAGTGTGTTTTGTGCTGCTGTCACAGGATACCACAGATTGCATCAGTTATAAACAACAGAAGTTGATTTGCTTCCTGATTCTGGAGGCTGGGATGTCCAACATGGAGGGGCGTGGGCCTTCGTGCTGTCTCATACCTGGCTGAAGGTGTCGTCACATGCACGCAGGAGCAAG
>PVJA010045352.1:0-15707 GCA_004027025.1 Myocastor coypus
TTTTTTTTAAATTTATTGTATTTTATTTCTTGTTTCAGAACTTTTGTTTATTTATTTGTTTATTTTTATGGCCGGCTTAGCCTGCCCTGAGGGCAGGGCTGGCACAGCATGTGGTGCTGGGGATCGAACTGCGGTCCCTGCAGCCGCCTAAGCTTTCCTAAGCAGGTGCTTTAGACCACTGAGCCATCCTGCCAGGCCCCAAGGGGAGATGTCCTTAAACTGCTGAAGGAAGGCTTCTGGATCAGGAGCTTGGCCTGCATTCACTGAAGCTGAAACGTCCACAGCCGAGACTCAAAGTCCAGGTGAGGAGAGTGCATGTCCTCCACATGTGCCCTTGGCCACTGCATGCCTCTCAGCCCTGAGAAGTGCTTTATGTTTCCTAAGCCTCATGGTAGGCCTGAGGATGGAACTTCCAGCCCCTGCACTGAGCTACTTGGCCAGCCCTAAGCCTAAGTTTTCATATCAGGAAAATGACAGTATCGACAGCATACTGGAAGGTCACCGTGCAGCACTGCATGACGTGAGTGAGCCCCGCAAGTCTCAGGCTGGCTGACCTTGGGCAAGCACACAATAATGCTGTGTTTTATTGTTGTTTAATGCTCGTTGTCACCATGGAAGTTCTCCCTTCATCTTAGAGGGAACAGGACTCCAGCAGCAAGATAGGGCATGGCTTTACATCCTGAGTTTCCCCTGAAGGGGCAGCCAGATTAAAGACTGGAAACCACATAGGGGAGCTCACGATAAAGAGGGACTTCATGCGTACCTTGTAAGCATCATCAAGATCTCCACGGGGACCGGCCTGTGGCTCCGAGCCCACTGGGCCTTCAGAGTTGACATGGCATTTCCAGCAGTCCCTGAAGATCAGCTGCCAGTGACAGCAAGAAGGCTGGAGATGGTCCCTGAAAAATCCCTCCCATTGAGGGTACAGGCCCCACCATGCAGCCATCAGCAGCAACAGGTAGCCTAAGGCTGCGGGATAGGAGCGGGCTCTGGCTCAAGCTTCACACTGGTCGGCTTCCCTCACCCCTCATGCCCTAACACCACAGTGTGGACCCAGAGCGCCAGTCATGCAAGTCCCAGCTCCCAGGAGAAGCCTGGCAGGGAACTTGGGGACCGGCCCAGCTTCCAAGGTCATCGGGTCTGTGAAAAGATGGTCTCCCTGCTGTTGTGTTTGTGGTAGACCATGTGACAAGACCAGCAGAGACCCTGGCTGCTCCTTGCCACTCCCTCCTTCTGGGAACCGTGCTCTGGGGAAGCAAGGAAGCAAGGGGGGGGGAATTCCTGCTCTTCTCGCAGCCCCCAGGATTTTCCTAGGGTGTGTTTGTACAATGCAGACGCTAGAAACTGCCTGAGTCTCGGTCTGGATCAACCAAGCCGCAGACACATGTCCTAACATTCCCCGCTTTTCCCAGACTCCAAATTTTGGCCCTGGGCCCTGGAGAGCAAGGAGGCTGGGAACAGCAAAACAAGCCATCTTGCCTCGTTCCCATCTCTTCGGATTTCCTGTCAGCTCTACAGCTGTTCTCCAGACGGAGTCACAAGCCACATGGCCACTTCTCTAAGGCTGAGAAAGACCTGGAGGACTACCCAGGCCCTCTGGCTGCCTGGGGCTTGCAAACAGCACCCCATTTCCAAGATACTCTGATGCACGGATGCATCTGACATTCTCAAGACATCTGCCAGGCTATCCCTAGGACGAAGCTGCCCCCAGAGCCCAGCCTGGGTGCCCCTGCAGAATGAGAGGGAGCTGCCCTCGGATTCCCTGTGCCTCACTACCAGCAGCTCCAGTGGGCTCCGTCGATGATCTGCACTTAGTAGCCAGTGTCACAGATGCTTCCGTTGCCACATGTCACACGGACCACAGTCCCTGTCTCCAGGACCAGCCAGACCCCTATGTGGTGCCCAGTACCTGGAATGTCACAGGATATAAAGGGCAGAGGGAAAGACGAGTCAAAGCTGATCTTGTGGCCCTCAACCTCAATGACTGAGACCTGGTCTCAGGTAGAATGAACTATAAGGAGGACAACCACAATACAAGGACGAGGAGAAAGCAGATTCATAGGCTCCTTGGCATGGAGTCATCATAAAGGGCATTTGACCTTGTTCTGTGACCCCAACAGGGTGACTTGCGTAGGATCAGGGAAGCTGCTTCCCAGGGCTTGCTCTGTTGAGGAAGCTCTTATTATCCCAGGTGGAAGAGTGGGAAGGATATCATACATGCTAGCACTGAAATTATGTGATGCCTATGCGCATGTAATAACAGAATATCCCTCTTCAGCTTCCAGAAGAATCTCAAAGGAACGAGGAAAGAGCGGAAGCAATGGCTGGTGGGGAAAGTACTCATGCACTGCCTCCCTGGGTCGTGCTCAAGTTCTGAACTGATCTCAGTCCATAAGGACAGTTTTTTAGGGGACTGTTTATTTGTTTGTTTGTTTTAAGACAAGGTCTCACTATGCAGGTTGGGCTGGCCTTGTGCTCACTTTTGTACCCCCCAGGCTGGTCTTGAACTCACAGCAATCCCCATGTCTCAGCCTCCCTAGCGCTGGGGTTACAGGTATGTGCCACCATGCCCGCTTCTGGGACTAGCTCAATGTGCCCAGGGTTCCAGGGCAGCATGGCATGCGGAGGCCAGGGATGGAACTCTGAACCTTACACTTGCCAGGTAGGTCCTTATGCCTCTGAGCTGTCTCCCCAGCCCCCGAAACAGTTTGAAAGCATCCCAAAATCTTTACTTAAGCAGAATATCTCTGGTCCTATTTAGGGTCCCTTATACATGACAGTTTCCAAGCCCTCAATATTCACTGTCCTCTGAACATATTTTATTTCACTCCTGTCCATGCACAAATGTAGTATCCAGAAGATAAGAAAAGTTTCTGGTGCAGTCTAGTCTGGTAAAAATTCAACAGACCTCTCACTGCCTTACACTGGACACATTTTTTTTTTTTTTCTTTAATGCAACCTAATTGCTACATTGGGATTTTAGCAGCGATGGGAAAGGCTTGTGTTGCTTTTGTTCTCAATTTAATGTTGTTTGACTTCCTCAAAGAAATTTGTTTTGTACACTAACACAGTTGTTTGGGTTCTTTTGGCTTGGGGTCTTTTTTCTACCCAGTCATAAGACCGTACCTAAGTTATAGAGTAGGTTTTAGTTGCTTGCTTATCTAGCTCACTAAGATGACTTCGAATCTGGGTCCTGACTCGCTAGTCGTTCCTTGTGACTTCCTCATTCCAGAGTTGATCATCAGCCCTCTTCTTTCCAGTGCTCCCAACCATGGTGCAAGGGGTGGAGACAGGTGGAAGCTACTGGAGCAACACAATGTCATCTTTCTTCTCACTGAGGCTTTCTCTCTCCAGAGTCACCATGAGACCCATGCTACACGTCCTGCTCCCGTTCCCACTGCTGAGACAATGCCCCTGACATCTGAAACTTAAAGGAAAGAAGGGTTACCTGGGCTCACGGTTCAGCTTCCCTGGGCTCAGTCAGTGGTCTAACTGCTCAAAGGCAGAAAAAGCATAGTGCTAGGGCCAGGCAGAGGGAGTGCTCACCGCCTGGCAGTCAGGAAGGGAGAAAAAGAAGAGCTAGGACAAGAAAGCACCCTTCCAAGGGGCTGGGGAGATAGCTCCATGGCTCAAGTGCCTGCCTGGCAAGTGCAAAGTCATGAGTTCAAACCCCAGTCCTGGAAAAAAAAAAAAAAAAAAAAGAAAGAAAGTACCCTTCCAGATAGCATCTCCAGGGTCCTAGTTCTCCCAATCAGGCTTGAAGTCCTACCAGCGTCTTCAGCCAAGACCTCAGCAGAGGACGAACCCCCTGATGAATACAGCACCCCGTCATGGTGCGGTCGCCTTCCAAACCCCCCACTTCTGAGCCCAGGAGACTCATAGGGGACAGTGCAGCTCTGTATCACCACACTTCATTAACTCAGAAAACAAACTGTTGCACAGTGTAAGTCGACAGAAAACTTGTGAGCTGCATTCACAATGCCAACTTAATGCTATGCCCTGAAGAAATAGGTGGGTATGAGTTTCACAGTTAAGAAAATAGACATCTGTGCCATTAAATTGGAAAGCAAAACTAATGAAGTATTTGACATACGGTTCTCAACTGGATGCATGACATAATAATTCTAGCTGAGACCCAAAATGAAAGCTAAAGGGAAGAGGTGAGAAGCCAAGACACTGACCCTGGTCAGAGGCCAAGGGTGGTGTCACCCCCCCCACACCCCACCAGTACTACAGCAGCCCTGGGATGTCACTGCAACTTGGTGACACTGTGAATGGCTTACAGTTGGTAGGCACTTGGGCTTGGCATGAATGCAGCACTAGAAAGAGGCCATTTAAGATAGCTTTTCCTTCTTACAGTGATGACTGCCACCAAGCCTAAGCTCAGGCACTGGCGTAACTGTGTGACTCATGCCAGCCCAAATTTAAGGGCGTAGAGGGAAACCTCCGCAAATGTGTTAATAATCACCTAATACAGTTTTTAAAAGTGAGCCAATTGAGCTTACTCGTAGCTGTGGATGCCTAAGGGATAATCGCCCTTCTTTGGATAAACAATCTCTAGTCTCACCTGTCATTCAGCTTCTCAGCCTCCAGGGGAGACGGGGAGAGAAGGAGGGAGGGAAGAAGAGAGGGAGGGAGGGAGGGAAGGAGGGAGGGAGGGAGGGGGTTCCCTCACAGTCCAAGACTGGGCATGCTGGGCCAGATGAGGATCTCAGCCCTGCCCTCACCTGCCTGCCCTAGTTGGTGGCCCTGGGGGGAAGCTCCTGTCCCTGTGAGGACAGGAGAGGCCACTGCTGGGAGAGGAACACGGAGGGAGAATACGAGGAGTAACGTGAGAAGCGGCCAAGGCTAGGTATGAACCTGCTCGGGGCCATGATGCTGCTGTTGACACCTTGGGATCACCATGAGAAGCGGCCAAGGCTAGGTGTGAACCTGCTCGGGGCCATGATGCTGCTGTTGACACCTTGGGATCTCCGGCTGGATGTGACAGGAGCGTTTCAGGCTCACAACAGGCTCTCAGCCTGCAGAGAATGACCACCCAGATACCCAGGACTGTGAGGCGCCCAGACATGGGACATTCAGAGCCCATGCTCGGGAAGCCCAGTCAAGCTGGGCAAAGCTGGCCATACTACCCGACACGCAACTGGAGAGCAGGACGGTAGGGACTCATCTGGGTCACCATGTCCCCTCCCCTAATTCTCCCTCAAATCCAAACTACTATGGGAAAACAAGCAAACACAAACAATTACCCACCCATTCCTAATTTACTTAGATCAAAGTGCAGGGTGCAGGTTCCGACCTCTTCCTGTGGAATCCTCAGGGTATGCAGGGCCTGTGGCTTGTTACCAGCTGTGGCCAAGGAGTTGTGTAACAGGAAGTGTGGGAATGCAGACTCTGGCTGCCTGCATATGCCCTGCAGAACCATAAAATAGGAGTGAGCGTAGAGCCACCTCCCTGGTTTCAGAATTAAGTTCTATTTTAAGCAGCTCACAATGCTGGCCACTGAGTGTGCACGCACACACACACACACGCACCACCTGTTGTCACCTCAGTCGCTTATGGTCCTGCAGGTCCCCATGCACTCTTTATCCTATCTGCAGCACTGTCTGGATGAATGTTCTCTGTCAGCCTGAGCAGGGTTCTAAGGACAGGATAACAGGGTGAAAGGACTAAGTTTCAGCCCCGAAGCACTTGCTTGAGACCATGTGCGGTGAAGTTAGAGAGAGAAGGCCCTAAGGAGGGACGTACTCAGTACCTGAGCCAGGGCCAGGGATGAGATCTTGTCTTCAGAGCCAAAAGAAAGATGCCTCTGTAGAACTCTGGGGAGACGGCGTGGGTCAGATGATGGGGAGGGACTGTTTGGGTGTCTGGGGCAGTGGGAATGAAAAGCACTTTCTACACAATGTGGAAACTTGAAGGTCTGAGCCCTGTGAGTGCCAACCTGACCGACTGAGCTTGTGGCTGGCTCCGTCTTCCCCTCACCTTTAGGGACAGCTCCTTGGCCCCTCCCAGATCGTCCCGTCACACTGCCCACAGGTGCCCTGGAGCAAAAGTATGACCTTGTGGTTGTCTGGCTGATGTCCCAGGCTCCAGCGCACACAGCTTTTCAGGAAGATGCCAACCCTCTACTCTTCTCCCCTCCTGTGGGCTGAGGTAAACGGATGGGGACAATGTGACTATGCAACCCTGATCGAGATCCTAGAGGTAAAACTCATAGAACCACGGGGCCCCTGTGGCTGGGTCCCCTGCAATTTCCACACTGCAAACTGCCCATATTGGTTCATGGATTTCTGTGGAGCTCCTGCCCAGCCCTGGCTCTTGCAGTGGGTCCTGCTCCAAGCAGCCATGCCTGTCTTTTCTTCCGTCCGTCCTTGCAGTCTCCGTGGGACCTCTTTTCCCCTAGAGAGCCAAGGGGAGCTACTGATTTAAGCTTATTCCTGGTTATTGGATGGAGCAGTGATGGCCAAGCTCCCTACACTCTGGACCAGAAGCCAATGGCCACTCAAGTGCTGCTGGCGCCCTACACCCCCTGGACTCATGTCCAGCCTGTTAAGACACGCAGGTCGCAGACTTAGAGACAGATGTTCAACCATTCAGTCCACATCATTCTTGGATCCCAGCAAAGCAGGTGAGAAGCAGAGGTTAGTGTCCCTGGCGTTCTGTTGTTTTTAATTCCCTCTTAATTATAGCCTTAAATTATAGCTCTCCAGCCCATTTCATTTAGCAGGAGCTTGTTGGCAAATTCAAATGAGTTTTCTTTATAAATAAGACCCATAGAGAATGCCTCCTATTGAAATAGCCTCCGTCCTGTTGCATTATATATTCTCCTCGGAGGTTAGCTTG
The DNA here is from genome assembly GCA_004027025.1 of Myocastor coypus. NCBI lineage: Eukaryota > Metazoa > Chordata > Mammalia > Rodentia > Myocastoridae > Myocastor > Myocastor coypus. The sequence goes on from PVJA010045352.1 coordinate 6,844, forward strand.
TCTCACTGTGTACCCTAAATCTTTATGGATATAAATTACTAGAGAGGCCTCCTGGAGGCTGAGTATACCCAAGCCTCGTCTTGAGGATTTTATAGGCATCAGTTAGCTTGGGGTTATTGCTCAAATTAAGTGTTTAGAAACAGAAACCGTTTTTTGTTGGTTTGTTTGTTTGTTTGTTTGTTTGCGGGACCAGAGTTCATATTGCTTTTTTTTTTTTTTTCCACCTTGGTGGGACTGGGAATCAAACTCAAGAGCTTGCACTTGCCAGGGAAGCACTTATTCCACTGAGCTATCTTCGCAGCCCCTTGGGACCAGAGTTCAAACTCACAACCTTGCACTTGCCCAGCAGGCACTTGTGCCATGGAGCTATCTCCCCAGCCCCCTCAGAAAGGGTATTTATTTATTTATTTAGTCTTTCTGAGACAGGGTCTCACTCTGCAGTTCAGGCTGGCCCTGAGCTCACTTTTGGAGCCCAGGCTGGTCTCGAACGTGCACCGATCCTCCTGCCTCAGCCTCCCCAGTGCTGATATTATGGGCATGTGCCACCACGCCTCCTCAGAAAGGGTTTTAATAATCAGATCCTGCTGGAGAAAACAGTGACCATTATTAAATCATCTCCATGGCCAGCACACCGCTTACTGACATTACCTCCATTTTACAGATGAGAAGATAGAGACTAGTCTGCTTTCCAGACATCTAAGGGCAACAGCTAGATGTGGACCCCACACACTCTTAATTACTGCATGGATGGCTGATTTGTTACAAATCTACTCAAGCTTCTGGTAAGATGGACAAACAGCTCATGTTTGTCTTAATCTCTCTCCATGTTTCCAAACTCAGTGGCAAAAACAAATATAGAAAGAATCTAAAGCAGAGACTAAGAACATTTGGGATCTTGTCACAAATAATAAAAGGTGAGGAGAAGTCTGCTGCGAAGGGCTTGGTTTTTGGGTCAGATTTGTACACACTGACTAGGGGAGGGGAAGGAGTACAGAGAGGGACTTTGCTGCAGGCATAGGACTGCCCAGGGCCCAGCCAAAGTGCTCTGCAAGCTCAAAGTATACGCTCAGATCTGAGGAGTTAATGCTTGCCTCAGACCCAGCAGCTGACACATCTTTCAAAAAAAGCACACATATAAAAATAGAAGTCCTTTCTAAGCGTTCCAGGGAAATTCTTCAACTCATCAAAAACGGCTCGAACAGAAAAGGGTCAAGGCAGGCACAGTCCCCAACAGGGCCTTGGTGGGGACCTCTCCACCCAGAGAAGAATGGGCTGAAGGTCCCAGGAGCTCTGGGACCTCTGGAAGAGTAAGCAACTGCAGGGAAGGGGTTGGGCATGACCTGCCTGCCCTGCCCAGGAAGCTCCCAGGTCAAGGGGACCGATGTCAATGGCCTTGTGCAACTGCAGAAAGTGGAACACAGAACTGCACCTGGTGAAAATGTGCAAGTCCCTGAGTGGATGTCAGCTGAGAAATGAGAGGCTTTCTCTCCAGGGTAGTTGGGAGTGGCAGGTAAGAAGAAGTCCTGGCCGGGACGTTCGGTGGCCCCCTCCCCAGGGCTCTGTGAAGATGTGCAGGTTCTATGTGGGTGACATATAAATGTGTAGGCACATTAGAACTATTTTTAGGCCCACTGGAGCTATTTGTAGGCAGATCATGGATAGCAATTTGCCCCTCCCTGGGTCCTTCCGGGCCCCTTGCAATGGGGAGGGGATGCCAAATTCTGTGCAGCTCCTTTCACTGCAATCACAACTCTGAACAGAGCAGGAACGGCCTTGGAGAACCCCAAAGCAGAGGAAGCAGCCGCTAGAGCATCTTGGCTTTGTCTCACCAGAACCACAACTTCAAGAGGGAAAGAAAAATAAAGGGGGTGGGGGGCATAAGAAAGGAACCTCAGGAAAGAGAAGCTAACGGCCACGACTTAGGCAGCGGGGAAGGAAGGGAGCCTCTGTTTTTCTCTTTCTCCATGAATGGCCCTAGGTATTAAGAGGCAGCTGGGCTGCCACAGGCACAAAGCTGCCCAAATGGCCCCTAGTACAGAAGACCGCAAGCGCTGAGGTGAAATTCTCCTCCCTATATTTGTGCTTCACATTCCTGGAGCAAAGGGGCTCACGCCGTTGGCTACAGTGCCGGCCCCTGGGCAGAGGATGGCGAGAGGAAAAACCTTACAGACAGCCTACGCCCGCTTTGGGGATTGGAAAAGCGGCGAGGACGAACTGCCCATATCTGACCGGTGGGTAGATAATCTTTTTCCAAGTTATTGGGTATTGTTTTCAAAGTATGCAGTCAGGAGTTTGATCTGCCACGGGGCAAATCACAAGGAAACGCGCACCTCCGCATAAAGTGCAGTTCTCCCACCAGGCGCCAGGCCACTGCTAACAGCGCGGTCGGCAGCATCTGCTGAGCTTCCTTCTAGGCGAGCTATCCTGCGCAGACGCGGCACACGCAGGGCTCATCCCCCTTTATTCCGCATCCATCAAGAAGTCCTGGTGGCCACCCTTGGGAGCTGCAGCGAAATCTGGGTTACTACAAAACCCTTCTAAGTGATCTTCCCACCGCCTCCGCCCCACTCCACCTCCTCCAGCACGCCGTGCATGCTCCCACGAACAAGGACTCTGCTGAGCCTGGTCCCCTGTCCAAGAGAGCCGGCCAGAGAGCTCAGTAGACTAAAGCACCTGCTTAGACAGACGCAGGGACCAAACGTCCGAAGTGTCATGCTGGCCCCACCCCCAGGGCGTGCTGAGATAGCAACTGAGACTGGGCCTGGCAGCCCTGGCCTGTAATCCCAGCACTTGGGAGAGGTTGGGAACAGGAGACTCACTACAGTCCGATCTGTGTAGCGAGGCCCTGTTAACCCTGTGCTAAATGAATTTAAAAAAAAAAAAAATGTCCTTCCACAAGTATCAAGTGTCCCCGATTCCCCAGCAGCGGTGATCAAGCATCACCTTATCACTGTCCAGACTGTATTTCAAATTTAAAATTCTGTGCTCCCTCCTCCCTCTCCCTTACTATCCACTTCATTTTTTTTTTTTTTTTTCACAGCTGCAGTCCTTTCTAAGTAGTGCTCTACATAGACCAGCCCGCTTGCACAGGTTTTCATCTGGTTTTGTTAAGTATTTCAAAGGCTTAGATAGTGCCTGGAGTGCCGTAAATATTGGAAGGCCGAAGAAAACTTTTTATATAATTAATGAAACTTCTCATATGGTTTATTCACTCTCTGTAGAAGGTTTTTTGTTAGTTTGCTTGTTTGGATTTTTTTGTTATTGTTTGTTTTTGTTTTTGTTTGCTTTGTTTGTTTGTTTGTGGCTGGCTCAGGCTGCCTTAACAGTGGGTATGGGAATCGAACCGCTGTCCCCTATGCCTCACTGGGATTGACTGTGCAGGCGTTTAAGCCACTGAGCTAACCCGAAAGTCTATCTGTAGAAAGCTAAATAGCAAAGCTTTTGACAAAGATACAAAACAGATCATTGGAACAGAAATGGTAGGAAGCAGGAGGAAAAGAGATTTCTTTTTACGGTCATGGCTGTCCGGCTGACAATCAGGAGCCCAGGCCTTCTGGGTGGCACTCAAAGTGCCTTCTCTGGGAGAGTGTTGCCTGGACTCCCTGGGACCACCGCAGACTGCAGGTAAATAGTAGTACAGAAATAAAAAGGGAAATTTCTGAGAATGCTTCCAACCAAGCATCACTATTAAGGACCATCGCTCCGCACCTGACCTTTCTTTGGGTGCTGGTCTGAAAAGCTGCTCGGTACCAGTCACAGTTCATAGCACTGACTCCTCGTGCAGATGAGAGGACCGACTGCAGCCGTCAGCAGGAGACCCAGGGAGAGAAACAGTCAAAGCGGGATGCACCCCTCCCCCTCCCCTGGGTGATTTACACCCACTGGAAGACTCCGGTAGAACTCAGTCTCTCTCTCCCGCCCCCTGCTGGGAAGCAGGGACTGAGGAAGAGCACAGCCATGGTTGGGTGGGATTAGAAACCCAGCGGGCTGTGGGAGGGAGGAAGCACGCTCCAAGAATCGCTGTGATTGCACTCAAACCGCCGCCATCCATGAAGATCCGTGGCAGGGTCCAACGCTCTCTCTTGGCTGGAGCCCAGGAGTGAACACCTCGACGGCCCTGGGACGGTCTCTGAACGTCTGTGCTTATTTCTCTTTCTCCTCCTTGCCCTGTCCCTCTGGAAATCAAAGCTTGCTCTGATTTATGGATGACCATGCAGACATGACACGACAGTGCCAACCTCGCTGAGCCAGTACCGGGGGGGGGGGGCTTGACCTTCTCCTTCACCACTTCGTTAAGCACCAGTCCAGGCCTCCAGTTCGCCCAGGGCCCAGGGTTCCACTGCTTCCACCAGTGGTGGCCAGAGGTGAGAGCAAGACCCAGAGCGGAGTGCCGGGGTGGGCCCGGCCACTTGCCCTGAAGTCCTGGGGTGGATGGCTGAGGGGAGCTCTGTGAAGCAGATGGTGCTTTCCAGCGCATTCGTTCGATTCACACCACAATGCTGTTAAAGAACTAAGGCGCATGTGACCTGTCCACAGGGGAAGAGCAGCTCTGTAGATGTGTGCACCTGATTCTGTCATGGCACTGGGGACAAGGATTTTCCCGTAGGGGCACCTGCTCTGGCCTGTGCTTGTAACTGTACAGGAGCAGCAGAGAGAAACGTCACAGATGAACAGCATCAGGAAGCCGGGGTAGCTTTGGCACAGCTGCACGCAAACCAAGCATGGAGTGGTGGTTAGCTGGGGACACGAGGCACAGGGCGTGGAAGCCACAGGCACAGCACGGTGCCTCTCCTGAAGCACACAGCAAAGTCAAGGAGAGGGAGAAAGCAAAGAAGACGAGGAGGAGCAAAGGCAGTGTGCGTTTCGGATCTACGAGAAATCACCTAGAGCCCAGCTGGCTGTGGACACAAGTCTGCGCACATGGGGGTCTCCCGCACAGGGGACCCTGAGCCTCCCCACTTTCCCATCCTCTCCTCTGCGGAAGGGGCATCGATGAAGCCAGATGCCTCCTCCCACTCTTGGAGGGTGCGCTTTCACTCCCAGCCCTTCCCCCACAAGGGCAGATACCTGCTCACGGGAAATGACTCATGCCCTGGTATAAATTACCAGTGTTGACACTGCACGTTACCTAGGAGCAGGCCGTGCCTCTGAGACAGGCAGCCTTTATCCAAATAAATGACGCTGGCTCTCAGCTCCAGGTGCCAAGCTGTGTGTGCCGCCAGGGCAGCAGAGGGGTGGCCCCAAGGACACCCCCAAGTCACCCCTCCACCTCTGGATGCTGTCTCCACTCAACCCTCTAGATGGGTTCCCTGGGGACTTCTCTCTGCCCAAGGCAACTCTTTTGTGGGTAGTGCTATGCCCCTTGCTACCTTGGGCCAGAGGCCAGAACTTTGCTTGGGCTACAGCAGATATTACTAAAATATAAAATTAAAAAATAATAATCTTATTAAGTGACTATTTGATGAATACTGCCTTCTGTCTAGTCCCCTCTACTGTGGAGCTGGTAAGCTGAGGAAGAGAAGGAGAGGCCAGAAAGCCTGAAATATAAAAATAAAAAAAGCTTTACATAAATGCATGCCATTTGGAAAATTAAATGTGGATAAGGAAAAAACTTAAAAAGCATTTGCACTCTCTCTCCAGGCTCAGTCACTGTTGCCATATTGATGTGAGCTCATCCGGGTTTATGTCTGGGCTTCTCTCCCTATATGCACATATACATGTACCTTAGCCTAGAATTTTACAAGTACTTTTTTTTTTTTTTGCGGGACTAGGGTTCAAACTCATGAGCTTGCACTTGCCAGGCAGGCGCTTGTGCCTTGGAGCTATCTCCCCAGCCCCACAAGTACTTATTTAGACACAATGAATTATGAAACTCTTACCATGCTGTAGTAAGTTATTTCATATCCTTTTATTTTTTCATTTTTATTAGTTTTATTAAGAAACAATGAGAGAGTTTCAAAACACAGTAGGACAGCCACAATAATTAATACAGTGCATATTGTTGTCTTCATTGTGGTTGCTCAGAATACAAGAGGCAGACAGGGTAACTTTTCTAAACACTATTGGTACAAATATTTCTTTTCATTGAACTAGCAGAAAGTAGTTACATACATAGTCCGATAGTCCATAATACTAGTGGGTTATCAGCAAAGTTAGCAATGTCAGAAGCTGTTGACTTGAGCTTTTTACCGCTCAGCATACTAATCTGGCTTTACTTTTTATACCTCTTGGTTAAACTTTTCTGCTGGGTGGTTAAGTCCAAGTTAAAGCAAGACCTATGTAACAAAATATTTCATGTCCTTTTAAATAATTATCTAATAATCTAACATCTAAATAGGCCAGCACCTCCTTCTTGTTGGATATTAGATTATTTACAACTTTTCAGTATTTTTTTACAAAAATGCACCAAGAAATGTCTTTGTTAGAAAATTTTTGGACTTGCTATTTCCTCTTCCACAGTCAAATATTATCACCTTTACTCCTAAAACATTGGCACTATTTATCAAATGCTCTGTCTGCTCCAGGTACTTTGCACATTAGTCATCCCTGCACCCTGCCATTCACAGACAGACAGAATGGCTTTAGAAGTGCTCGCTCAATTGCCTGATATTGCTATTAGTCATGCTTTCCAGGCCTTCCTCGCAGGTTGCAAATTGTCTTCTGGCTTGAGAATGCTTCAGTGGTGTTACGGTGTGTCTCTAGGTGTCCCACCAAAGCCTCATGCAGTCATGGGGTGAATTTCTAGAGTTTGAGATTGACTCATTATCCACTGGGATTATGGGTGAACCAAGACTAGGATTACAGGTCTGAGTACTGCTGGGATTAAGGAGTATGAGTGTTATAACCAGGCTGAGGCAGATAGCCTGAATGTAACATAAGAGAGACAGAGAGACAGACTTCCTCTCTGTGGCCATTGTTGCTGCTACTTCCCAATTTATGTGCTCTCTGCTGCCTCCATGAAAGGCCGCCCTCTGCCCTGTGCCCTCTGCCAGCAGAGTATGGACTGAAACCTTCAGTAACTGTGAGCTAACTAAAGCTTTCCCTCCTTCATTTTGGGTGTCAGGTATTTGCCCCAGCAACAAGAGAAGAGTACCTAAGACAAGCGGTACTAGGCTTTGTTACTGGGGAGAAACCCTCCCTCTGGAGACTTAGTCCTGCATTTTTCCCTGGTCAGTCAGCACACACTTGCCCTTATGTTTACCCAAACCTTTGTGATAGTTCAGTTGCCAGGGACTCGCCTGCAGATTAAACTGCATTCCACAGAAGCAGTGCAGTCATGGCTCAACACTCTGAACCAGAGGTCCGGAGCCTGACTTCATCTCCTGTCATAGTGTGGGATTCTTGGGCACATCAGCTAATGGATGGAAGCTTAGGCTATTGCATAAATTGGTGAAAATAACATCCAACCTGACTCATCTCCAAGATTATAATGACAGAATGAGATGGAATGAAGAGGTGTGGTGAACAGAAAGACCAGATATTGCTGTCCCAATACCATCACATCATCATCCTTAAATCTATTTTTTTTAATTTTATGTATTTAGTACAGGGTCTCACTACACAGCTCAGACTCATAGTGATCCTCCTGTTTTAGCCTCCCCAGAATTGGGATTACAGTTGTGCACCACCATGCCCAGTCTCAGTGGTTGGGTTGGCATTCCTGGGGCAGAGCCAATACAGCATGTGATACCAGGGACAGAACCCAGGCCCTTGTACTTGCCAGGCAGGTAGTTAGGCCACTGAGCTATCTCTCCAGCCCCTTAAATCTTTTTGTTCTTATTTTTGTCTTTGCTTTCTTGTACAACACCAACTGCCTTTTGAATCCCTATTGGACAAGGGGCTCTATCTTTTGTTTCTTTCACTGGAGCCTGTTAATAGCAAGACTTGAAGGGCCTTGTTCTCTTGACCTAGCGAGTGTCACTGGGACTGACAAGTGGGAGGATATGTAACTGCACACAGTGGCTCTCCTCTTGGTGAGAGCAGTGTCAACGAGCACAACCAGAAGATAAAAGAATGGAGAAGGGCTCGCCACTTGCAGCAAGGTGGGCACTAGGGTCATTTGCAAAGCAGTGCTCTCCCTGAGTAAAGGAATCATGGGAGTTTTATTCTGAAAGCTGATTTATGTTTGCACTGGAAAGCATGTGAAGCAGACCGACACCTGAGCACGTTCAGTGTAAGGGGAATGTTTCTGAGCATGCTCAGTGTAAGGTGAATGTTTCTGAGCATGCTCAGTGTGAGGTCAATGTTTCTGAGCATGCTCAGTGTAAGGGTCACACTTCTGAGCATGGTCATTGTGAGGTACACATTGCACAGCATGCATCGCTTAGTGTGGAGAACACTTTTTAAAGATGGTAGGTGGACTCCAGTGGTTCTGGGTTTGCTCAGGTTAGTTTTGCAATGAGTCAAATTTGTGCTAAGTCACCTAGGACTATGTGTCAGCATGACTTGGAGGCTGTGGCAGGTTCCTCCTAATTTTCACACAAAAGAAAGACCAAGGCCCGGCAGGATGGCTCAGTGGTCTAAAGCGCCTACTTAGGAAAGCTTGGGCGGCTGCAGGGACCACGGTTCGATCCCCGGCACCACATGCTGCACCAGCCCTGCCTTCAGGGCAGGCTGAGCCAGTCATAAAAGTAAATAAGTAAACAAATGAAAGTTCTGAAACAAGAACAAAATTAAATTAAATTAAAATTTTTAAAAAAGCCGGGCGTGGTGGCACACACCTGTAATCCCAGCACTCGGGAGGCTGAGGCAGGAGGATCAGTGCGAGTTCGAGACCAGCCTGAGCTTCAAAAGTGTGCTCAAGGCCAGCCTGAACTGCATAGTGAGACCCTGTCTCAAAAAAAAAAAAAAAAAATTAAAAAAAA
>PVJA010045354.1:0-15671 GCA_004027025.1 Myocastor coypus
TTTTTTTTTTTTTTTTTTTTTTTTTTTTTTTTTTTTTTTTTTTTTTTTTTTTTTTTTTTTTTTTTTTTTTTTTTTTTTTTTTTTTTTTTTTTTTTTTTTTTTTTTTTTTTTTTTTTTTTTTTTTTTTTTTTTTTTTTTTTTTTTTTTTTTTTTTTTTTTTTTTTTTTTTTTTTTTTTTTTTTGTCTTTTTAGAGACAAGGTCTCACTATGTAGTTCAGGCTGGCATTGAGCTCACTTTTGTAGCCCAGGCTGGTCTTGAATTCACACCGATCCTCCTGCCTCAGCCTCCCGAGTGCTGGGATTACAGGTGTGTGCCGCCATGCTTAGTCTGTCTCCTTTTCAATTCTCAGGCCTTCCTTATTTCACCCTCAGTCCAGGCTTGGCTCTTTTAGAGTCTGCTAAGTGGATGCGGAAAACAATGCTTTCCTTGCCTACTGTAATGGCTTGTGTCCAGACATACCTGCAAAGCTTCATGTGATCTCACATCATATTATATAAGTTCTTGTATGTGATCTTGGACTTTTTGGAGTTGGCAGGCTCTGGAGTATGCGATGCTGGAATCAAGAGTGTGTGATTATTAAACTAGTCCACTGATTGGTCTGGCATAGTTCTGAGTAGGATTAGGGGTGCTCAACCCTGGGTGTGAGTATCATCCACTTTAAGGGTGGGTAGTCTGGATAAGATGTTAGGGACAGAAAGTGGATTTCTTGTTTCTTGTCATCAGTTGCTTGTTTTTTGTTGCTTGCTTCACTGCAGGCTGCCCTCTGACTGATCCACTTTGCCATGCGCCATTTCTTCTCTGTGATGCCCCTCTTTCATGCTACCCTGTTTTGCAACCAGTTGGTTATGGACTGAAACCCCTACCAACTGTGAGCCAAAATGAATTTTTCTTTTTTTAACTTTGGGTGCTGGATATTTTGTCTGAGCAATGGAAAAAGTAACTAAGATACTCCTCCCCAAGCGTGCAGTAATTGTCCTTCCTCTCTGTAATAAGAAACTCTTAGCACTAGTCTTAGTACATCCTAGCAGGTGAATGGACTTGGGACCTCTTGTTTGATCTACTGGGCCTGAGTCCTGTACCTTGAGGTCACCTTGTTTCTAACTGCACTTTCTTAGGTCAGAGTTTAGACCAGCATGCCTGGCTGCAAAATCATAAGAAAGACTGAAAAGCTGCTGTGGTCCATGGACCACTTAAGAAAAGTATTTGTGTTTACTGAAGTGAGCTTCCAATTGAGAACTGGCACAAGAATTTATATAATATGATGTATTTCCATATGTGGAATAAAATTACCCAATTACAGTATTCCATTGCTAAAGATATGAGGTCCTAATACTTGAACCTCTGGAACATACGGGTTGGACAGATGATATTGGTTATTCCCCAGTACACTAATGCACAATTTGTTTGTGAAAAACTTAGTAACCATTAGAACTGTGCTCCTAAGCAGCTCTGGAATAATTTCTGGCACTCAGATCTTAATTAGGTGGGTGTTAACTCATTTTTATTTGGGTACTTATTTTTCCTTAACATAGTGTTTTAGTTGTTTTCTGCAATTAAAAGAGAAAGCTCATTAAGTCACCACATTACAAAGAGATATGACATAACTCTATCTTTCTGTACAAATTCCAGCAGTAATTAGGGACTTATATAAATAGCCTAGCTTACACAATTTAGTTGACAATCTGTAATAATAACACCAACAGTGTAGCGCACTTTATTTTTCATAGGAGCAAAAAAAGATTAGTCTGCTATGTAACCTAATCATCTGAGAAATGTAATTCCCCACAACAACATTTGTTATTACTGCCTAATAAAAGGGAAGATTAAGGATGGAGTTTTGACACATCAAACTGCAGTGCTGCAAAAAAGCCAGAAGCAGTGCTTTCCTCGGGAGAACAATGTCCATGTTGTCCTAAAGAGTCCTTCCTCGGACAGAGGTGGGGCAGACTAACTGCAGCAAGGTTTTATGTTTTTCACAAGCTGGATGAGTTCTACAAATTGGAATATCACTGAAGTTCTTAGGAGAGTTTCAAGAGATTTTTAAAAATGTTCTTTCATCGAATAGTTCATCTTTTACTGACATCTTTGAATATGTGAGGATATGAGTTAGGTGTTAGATAAAAGGTAGGAAGACAGTTAAGTAGCTTCTTCTTAGTCCAGGAGCGTTAGTTACTGATGTTTCCACTTTCCTGGTTACGTGGTCACCTGCTGGAAGATAGGTGTAATCTTGTCCTCTGCCTTAACCTACAAGTACTATTATGGACTGAAATTCTTGTGTGGAAAGGTTGACCTCAAGGAGATGGTGTTTGGGGATGGAGTCTTTAGGAGATAACTGGATTATGTAGTTGTGCTTTCATCAAAGGCATTAGTGCCCTTGTGGAAAGAGACAGCTGCTTTCCTTTTCCCCTCTCTGTCATGGGAGGATACAGGGATGAGAGGCTTGTCTGGAAACCAGGACAAAAGCCCTGTAAGACATCAGGACATGTCAGTGCCTTAGTCTTGGATTTCCAACATTCAGAAATATGAACAATAAGTGTTTTAATGGTAATTAGTTTCAGTGGACAGGAGCCCCTTTTTTCCTTGTCCTCATAATAAGTGACCCCCCATAACAAGAGGCCAGTGGGTTTTTGTTTTACTACACCAGATCTGGCCTGTCCTACTCACTATAGAGAGTAAGCTAGATAGTCTGGCATACCTGGTAGTGGACAAAAAATGAGATGAGAGATGCAAAAGCGTGATAGCCAGCACGTGACGGGCTGCAGTTGTGCTTTTTTTGGAAGTGGTTTATTTTGGAAGCTACAGGTTATAAATTGAGTCTAGAGGAGTCCAAGGCCATCCTTGTTCTGTCCTGTGAAGCAAATGGAACCTGGAAACTCCCTACTTTCTCATGGTCCCTACAGCTTGCGATGGTGCAGTGCTCACAGGGCATGCTAAGACCTGCTGAGGACCACAAGGAGCTTTAAAGCAATGTAGTAGCAGTAGCAAAACTTTTGTATGGAGAAAATTTCCCTATTGACCATTGTCTCATCCTTGAAACAGTGCTTTGTTCTTTTTACTAGACCGTGACTATGGGGATGTAGGTCAGCGGCAAAGTACCTACCTGAATGTGTGTGTGTGTGTGTGTGTGTGTGTGTGTGTGTGTGTGACAGAATGTGACAGAGAGGGGGGAGGGAGAGACTGAAGGAGGGAGAGAGAGGGAGGGAGAGAGAGATGGAAGGAGGGAGGAAAAGAGAGAGAGACATGGAGGGAGGGAGGGAGATCAACAAAGGGTGGCAAGCTTAGAGAATCTTTATTTTTGCCCACCCTGAGGCAATGATCTCCCAGTTTCCCTTTTATGCAGTACTGCATTGTCCCTGTTTCGTATTTCATCCTCTGCCATTCCCCTCATTCAGGCAGCTGGGGACCTTAGCCAGGTCCCTGGTAAGTTTTATATTTTGTACTTCTCACTGTAAGCGTAAAATTTAATTAAAGATGATATAAACCTTTGGAAAGTGACAATTAATTCTATAAAAAAAGAAGATGAGTAATTGAGAATGCGTTAGTTGTTGTGTTCTGGTTACTTTTCTCCTTGCTGTGACAAAATACCCAGTGCCGAAAGTGAAAGTTTTACTTGGCTGACAGCTTATATAGGTTTCAGCTCATAGTTGGCTGGCTCCAAGGCAGGGTGGCATGGCAGAGGGGTGCCACAGAGGAGAAATAGTTTGTGGCAAAGCAGGCAAGGCAGAAGGCAGCAAGCGGCAGCCACAGAAACTCTGTTCCTGTCCCTTACAGCGTATCCAGGATATCTGCTTTTACGTTGGGTAGTACTCTCATTGAGGGTGAGCTACTCTTAATCCTACCCAGAACTGAGCCAAACCAATCAGTGGCCTAATCTAACAATCATATTCCTTTAATCCCAGTGTCACACAGTCTAGGGTCTGGAAAAAGCTCCACTTGTGACCACATGAGGCTTTGAGGAGATATCTAGACACAAGCTGTTCTAGTCAGGGTTCTACTAGAGGAACAGATATAACATAAAGAACAGGTATAACACAAGATGTGCCAGTCCCAGAATCAGAAGGGGAAGCGTGCTGAGAGCATCTGCACACTGCCAACTGAAGGATTCAGTCCCCAGGCTTTTGTACTCACTGCAGTGCTCCGTCCCTAACAGTCTCTATTGGTCTTAACTGGTTTCTACCAGTTCGTAACAGTCTCGAATGGTCAGCCAGTTGTGTCAGCAACAGAAGGCAGAAGAATCTGATATGGAAAGCTGAAGGGTCCCGTCTAGAGGCTGACAAGTCTGCGTGGGCTCACGGTGTGAAACAGCCAGGCAATGCAGCCAAATTGGTAAAATGTACTGACCACCAGGCATCCAGCCAAGTTGACACAATGTATCAAACACTATAATCCACTCCTTGTCAACTTGGCAGCTAGACATATTTCTTTAAATCAGTCTCCAGACAGAGATATGCATATAATTGCACCAAACATTGTTATAACTGTACTATCCTATGTATATATAGATATGCACTCATACCTTCAACATTGACATAGGTACTAAATCTATTCATGTTATATTATACTATAACTATATATAGGGGTGAAATGGTACAATTGTAATCCCCTTTTCTGTCTTAGTTACTGTTCTGTGCTTGCTGAGACAAATACTGGACACACAAGCTTAGGCGAGGAAAGGCTTATTTAATTCACAGTTACTGGTGGTTTCAAAACGCTGCCACTGCTTTACAGGGTCTGGAGGAGAGGCTGGGGCGCTGCCGTGACCAGGATGATTCGTTCCATACCTCCGAGAAACCCCTACTTGGGGATGTGAGGGGAAGAACCTCGGACAGTGCGTGCTGTCAGTTCACGGTTGGCGCCTCTCTTGGCCACACCCCTCAAGCCTGATCCTGGTCCTTTGGCCCCACCCTTTGAACCGTACACTTGACAGCCCCATGATTTACATGAGGCTCTGGGGGGACAACGACATACAAACCATAACACAAGCCATAACAAGTGGTATTCACTAAAATAATGCTTTCATGTTAGTCATCTTTCTGTCACTGTAACATATACCCGAGGTAAATGAATTTAAAATAAAGAAAAGTTTATTTTGACTCAGTTTTTCCCCACTGCTTTGAATGGAATGGGGCATCACAGCCAGCGTGTGGTGGAGAAAGTTAATCCACCTCCAGGCCCATAGTGAAAGAAAGGGTGACGGAGGGAGAGGGTCCCCCAACCCCTCCCCTCCCCTAGATATGCATCCAATGACCTAAGACCTCCCATTAAGCCCCATCTTGGGCAATGCTATCTTTTAATTTTTAAATACCAAAAAACATGGATGGGGCATGCTGTGATATGGGAGTTCAGACTGATGTACCCACAAAGTCAGGAGGCTGGATTTTACAAATTGATTAGTGGGCTTGCATCCAACTGGTCATTGTCTCTTCCTTGGTGTCACAGTTTGGGAACATGTATGGTTGAGAGCTAGGTCTGTCTGTCTTTCTTTCCTTCTTTCTTTCTTTCTTTATTTCTTTCTTTCTTTCTTTCTTTCTTTCCTTCCTTCCTTCCTTCCTTCTCTTTCTTCCTTCTCTTTCTTTCTTTCTTTCTTTCTTTCTTTCTTTCTTTCTTTCTTTCTTTCTTTCTTTCTTTCTTTCTTTTCCTTTTGAGACAGGGTCTTACTATGCAGTTCAGGCTGGCCTTCAGCTCAATTTTTGTAGCCCAGTCTGGTCTTGAAAGTGCACTGAAACTCCTGCCTCAGCCTCCAAGTGCTGGGACTCCAGGTGTGTGGCACCACAGCCTGGCAGTTGAGAGATAGTTTTAGTCCCAGAAAATGATTGTCTCTTTTTATGATGGTCTCAGTCCAGTACAACTTGCTTCTCCCAGATCCTAGGTCATCATACGTGTAGGGCAATGGCTGGAGGCTTGTGGCCTAAGTGAATGTCCCATTAACCTCTCATGTGGATGTTCTCAGTCTGAAAGGCTGAAGGGATCGTATAAATTCAGCGCTACATAGCCCTATCCCAAGAACTTCTGGAGAGACACTCCCCAAATGATCAATATAACCGTACGTGGAGGTGAGAAGAGATTTGACCCAAGATTTACAGTAACATAGGATCCAAAATGAATGTCAAGCTTTGTTTTGTTTTTTATTACTTATTGGGTATCTGTGGACCCAAATGGAGAGTTACAGTTCATAATAAAAAAGTCTTTTAAGTCCCTCCTACTTCTAGAAGAAAAAAACCAATCATGCTTTAGTGAGCAGCAGATAAAGGCCCAGTGTTCTGTCTGTTCCTTGTCCCCATTGTGATCCTCAGCATAGTGATCATCATTGCATCATGAGAGACTGTCTTAGTTACTTTTCTCTCATTGCTGGGACAAGTACTCAACACCCAAAATGAAGGAAGGAAAGGTTTATTTAGCTCACAGTTACTGAAGGTTTCAGTTCATATTCAGTCGGCTCCAAGCCTAACAGGTACATGGCAGAGTGCAGCAGTTCATGTTGGTGGAACAGCAACAATGATGACAGTGGTAACAGAATAAACAGGAGCAGAAAGCAACAGTCTGTCTCTCTTTTTTAAATTACATCAGGCTCTCTGCCTTAGCCTATCTGCCTCAGGCCACACCCATAGTCTCAGCAGTACTTTTAGCTCCACCTTTGCAGTCCCCAGCTTTCCTGGTGCTTCCTTCCTGGCCAAGCTCACATTTTAAATCACCCTGCTTGGCTCTTTGCGCTTGATTCTCGAAATAAATCTGACTAAAAGCTGCCAATGACAACCATGCTACTGTCCCAGTAGTTGGCTGCTTTGAAATATCTCTCGAAAGATTAATCAGTCTGCCATGCTTAATCTCAGTCTTAGGTAAAGTCTCTGAGCACAAGCAAAATTCCAACAGACTTTCAGCCAATCCATAGCACAAATCATCTGGAGTCCAGTGACCAGTGCTGTCCTGTTTTCCAGCAGAAAATTCCTCAGTCTGGCCTTCTGTCAGTCTTCTGGTCTAAGTGCTGAGCAGAATTTCCCCTGTAGAACAGGTGAAGCTTTTCCAGCTCTTTACAAGTAGGGGACCTCTCCAAACCATCCAATCTCTGCTCATAAGCCATTCTTCATACCCAGGCTTCAAGCCAGTCTTCTGGCCTGAGCTCTGACCAGAATCTCCCAAACAGAACAGCTGAAGCTGTTCCAGTGCTTTCCTTGTAGCTGATATCTCTGAACCTTTCCTATCACTTCCATAAGCCATTCCCCAAAGCTTGTAATTCACACGGTCAGGTCAGTCACAGCAATGATCTCACTTCTCTGGTACCAAATTCTGTCTTAGTTACTTTTCCCTTGTTGCTGGGACAAACACCCAACACCCAAAACGAAGGAAGGAAAGTTTCATTTAGCTCACAGGTACTGGAGGTTTCAGTCCATATTCGTCTGGCTCCAAGGCTAAGAGACACATGGCAGAGAACAACAGTTCATCGGGGTGGAACAGCAACAAAATGGTGACAGAGACAACCAACTAAGGGAGCAGAGAGCAACAGTGCTAGTCTGTCTCTCTGTCTCTCTTTTTTAAATTACATCAGGCTTTCTGCCTTAGCCTGTCCGCCTCAGGCCACACCCATAGTCTCAGCAGTACTCAGGCCATAATCCCAACAGTACTAAAACAGTAATCCCAGTTCATCATCATTCAAGTCTCAAACTCCAGAAGTCCCCATTCCATGATTGCATGAGGCTTTAGGGGGACAACTAGACATAAACCATAACAGAGATCTTATTTTCCTTTAAATTTTTTTTTTTTTAGAATTTTTTATTTTATTTATTATTACTTTTTTCTTATTTCAGAACCCTTGTTTGTTTATTGACTCATTTTCATGGCCGGCTCAGCCCGCCCCAATGGCAGGGCTGGTGCCGGGGATCGAACCGTGGTCCCTGAAGCTGCCCAAGCTTCCCCAAGCAGGCACTTTAGACCACTGAGCCATCCCTCCGGGCCCTTTACCTTTAAATTAAAAAAAAAAAAATTTAATAGTATATATTATTTCCCCTTCCCTTTCATCCTGCCTCCCTCCATCTCTTGGTCCCTTTTTCCTTGCAAAATACCTTTTTTTCCCCCTGCATTTCAGGAAAGGGTCTACAGGAAAGGGTCTCATAGGGATCTACCTGTTTACAGCCTCCCACACCCAGTCTCAATTGCTGTGTCAGTGCACCCTAGGGTCAGGGCTGGCATGGCAGACCCAGGGGTGGAACCTCCAGCCCCTAAGCCTGCTTGCAGACACATTAATCTGCTGAGCTATTTGACTGGCCTTCCTTGCAAAATATCTGTCTCCTTGTTTCCAATTATCTATCTTTAATTTTGCCTTTCAATTTATTTACACGTTGGTCTTTTCCTTTAAGAGAAACCATATGATATTTAAGCTTTTGTGTCTGATTTATTTCACTTAACATGATAGCTTAAAGGTACATCCATTTTCCTACAAATGCCTCAAATTTATCTTTCTTTATAGTAGGTAGTAACACCATTGTTTATAGGTACCACATATTCTTTATCCAGTAATCATAGACTGCTTCCAAAATTCAGCTGTTATGAGTTGTGGTGCTAAAAAAATGGATACAAAATCAGGTCTTTAATACTTTCAAGAAAATATCTAGAAAGGAAATAGCTGAGTCAAATGGAATTTCTAGTTTTAGTTTTTTTGAGAAGTCTCCATACATGATTTCCACAGTGGCTGTACTATTCACATTCCCACCAACAGTATAGATGGGTCCCCTTTTCTAGCAGCTTTGCCATTACTTGATTTGTTGATGATAGCTTTTCTTTCTGGTGCAAGATGTAATCACAGTATTGTTTTAATTTGGATTTCTCTAATGGTTAGAGGTGCTGAACACGTACTTCATGTATATATCGGTCATTTCTACTTCTTTGGATTCAGATGGCTCATTGCTCTGTGCCTTCAGGGGCACCATTAGCTTATTCATTTTTACTTATTCAGTTTTTCCAATGCAGATATTCACGGCTATAAACATCTCTCTTAGGACTGCTTGCATTGTGTCCCATAAATTCCGTATGTTGTATTGGCATTGTTGTTTGATTCTAGACATTTTCTCATTTTTTTCCTGATTTTTTTTTCTTTTCTGTGTGTGTTATTCACTGATTATTCAAGAGGGTATTGTTTAATTTCCTGTTTTGGAGAAAAGTCTACGTGTTGCAGAGAATTTCTATTCTGTTGTTGGGTAGAACACTTTGTAACTATTTATTAAGTCTATTTGTTCAGTAGGTTTTTTTAACTCATATTTATTTTTGTTTCTAGTTAGTTATTCCACATATGATATTGGGGTATTGAGTTTCTCTGGTATAATTGTGATGATGTTTATCTGAGCTTTTAATGTCTGGTAGTGTTTGTTTTATGAAGTTGTGTAGGCTGATGTCTGATGCATATATGTTTATGATTGTTATCTCTTCCCACTGAACACATAACATTCCCAGAGAATATTGTTATCTGTTCCCTTAACTAATATGAACTGAACTTCTTTCTGTCTTCTGAGCAGTTTTGATTTGAGTCCACTTTGTCTGCAAATAGGATAGGAGGTGCTTGTTTTTGAGTTCCAATCACATGGAATATTGTTTTCTATTGTTAGGTTTTTAGTCTATGGATGTCATTTTGTGTTACATGTGTTTCTTGTATACAACATACTGTTTTGTTTTGGTTTTGGATCCAATCTGTCAGTCTGTGAGACCATTTTCATTGAGAGCTGTTACTACTAAAATTTAACTTATTTCTATCATGGTTTTACTTTCTGTCACTGAGTCGTAGTTTCTCTTTTATTGTTCTTAAATTTTGTTTTGAAGAGTAAAAATATCAGAAACCGAATTAGAAAAACAGTAACAAGCAAGCGTATATATAGTGCAGAATTTCAGGACAAGAACAAAAATTTAGCAATGGTTGGATTACATATTTTCATCATCAAATCTGTTTAGATTAATAGATATGGGTCTGTAAGATTGATCAAATAGGGGGCCCAGCGGGATGGCTCAGCAGTCTAAAGCGACTGCTGCGAAAGCTTGGGCAGCTTCATGGATTGCGGTTCGATCCCCGGCACCACATGCTGTGCCAGCCCTGCCCTCAGGGCGGGCTGAGCCGGCCATAAAAATGAGTGAATAAACAAAGGTTCTGAAACAAGAATAAAAATAATAAATAAAATAAAAGATTGATCAAATAATTAAACATCAATATTTTCAATAAGTCTTATATTTTTTAACTCTTTCAAATGAAAAAAAAAAAAAAAAAAAAAAAAACCTTATAGGAGTTGAGGATGGAGAAAACACAATATCCTGAGTTTGATTCCTGGTATCCCTCCAAAATTTATTTATTTATTTATTTATTTATTTATCTATCTATCTACTATTTTTCTTCTTTTGAGTTCTTATACTAGGGAGACTATATAGTATTTGCATATGTAGATCTGGTTTATTTCACTTACAAGTATATGTTCAAGATACATGCACTTATATATGAACTCTTCTAGTTTATCATTCTTTATATCTGAGTAATATTCCATTATATGAAAATACCACATCTTTTTCAACCATTCTTCAGATGATGAGCATTTTGGTTGTTTGCAGGATTTTTTGTTGTTTCCAAGATTTGGTTATTACAAATTGTGCTGCTATAAACAGGTGTACAGATAACACTATGATATGATGTTTTCAGTTCTTCTGGGAAAATTGTCAGTAGGGGGATAGCTGGGTTAAATGAGATTCCCACTTCTAGTTTATTGAAGAGTCTCCACACTGCTTTCCATAATGGTTGCACCAGTCTGCATTCCCACCAGCAGAGGAGAAGTGTTCCTTTTTCACCAGAGCCTCTCCCACATTTGTTGTTGGTTGATTTCTTTATGGTAGCCATTCTTTCTGGGGTGAGATGGTATCTAAGTGTTTTGATTTGCATTTCACGAATGACTAATGATGCGGAGCATTTCTTCATGTATTAGGCTTGTTGAATTTCTTTCTCTGAGAAGTGTGTGCTCATCTCAGATGCCCATTTCTGGATTGGGTCTTTGCATTTTGGGACCCTAATGATTTTCGTTCATTATAAATTCTAGACAGAAGTCCTTTGTCTGAATACTCATTAGTTAAAATCTTTTTGGAATTTTTGGGTTGTCTTTTCACTCTGTTGGTAATTTCTTTTGAAGTACATAATCTTAACAGCCACAGGAGGGCCCAGTTGTTGATTCTTTCAAGTGTTAAACATGTGTTTTGATTTTTGTCCATGAACATTTTGCCTACGCTGATGTCTTCAAGATTTTCTGAGCCGGGTGTGGTGGTGCACGCCTGTAATCCCAGCACTCGGGAGGCTGAGGTAGGAGGACCGGTGCAAGTTCGAGACCAGCCTGGGCTACGAAAGTGATCTCAAGGCCAGCCTGAACTGCATAGCGAGATCCTGTCTCAAAAAGACAAAAAAAAAAAAAAAAAAAAAAAAAGATTTTCGCTACTTTTTCTTCCAGGAGATTTAATGTTTTTCTTTTAATAGTTAGATCTTTAATCCACTTTGACCTTAGATTAGTGCATGGTGGTCGACCTGGGACAAGTTTTAGTTTTCAGCATGTGGAGAGCCAGTTTTTCTAGCAACATTTGTTAAAAAGGCTACCATTCTTCCAGTAAACATGTTTGGCCCCTCTGTTGAAGATATGGTGGCTCAGTGTGTTTGTATTTGCTTTTGCATCTTCTAATCTATTCCATTGATCCTCAGGTCTATTTTGTTGCCAATACCACGTTGATTTTATCATGGTAGCTTTGTAGTGTAACTTTAGGTCAGGAACTGTAAAGCCTCCTGCCTTGTCTTTGTTGCCCAGGATTGTCTTTGCAAGTCTAGGTCTTTTCTGGTGCCAAATAAATTTTAGGAATGATTTCTCTAGGTCTGCGAGCTATGTTGATGGTATTTTGATAGGGATTGCATTAAATCTGTATAACAATTTAGGGAATATGATCATCTTCACAATGTTGATTGTTCTTATCCAGGAGCAGAGAATACCTCTCCATTTTTTGAAATCCTCTGGGATCTTTCTTCTCAAAGTACTGCAGTTTTACTTGAAAATGTCTTTTACTTCTTTAGTTAGGTTAATTCCTAAGTATTTCATTTTCTTCAGTGCAATTGTAAAAGGTATTGTTTGTCTAATTTCTCTCTCAGTTTGCTTTCTGTGTAGAGGAATGCTATTGACTTTTGTGTGTTGATTTTGTACCCTGCTATGCTACTGAATTTGTGTATTAATTCTAGTAGCTTCTTGGTGGAGCTTTTTGGGTCTTCCAAGTAGATTATCATGTCATCTGCCAATAATGATAGTTTCACTTCTTCTTCAGCTATTCTTTTTCCTTTTATTTCTCTCTCTTGTCTAATGGCTTTTGCTAATGAATCCAGAAATATATTGAATAGCAATGGTGATCGAGGACATCCTTGCCTTGTATGAGATCTGAGAATAAAAGACTTAAACTTTTCCCTACTTAGAATTATGTTAGTTGTTGGGTTGTTGTACATGGATTTTATCAAATTGCGGTAGCGACCCACTATTCTGATGTTCCATAGTACTTTGAACGTGAATGCATTCTGAACTTTGTGAAAAGCCTTTTCTGCATCAATTGAGATGATCATATGATTTTTTACTTTGGCACTATTGATATAGTGTATTACATTTATAGACTTGCATATATTAAACCACCTTTACATCTCTGGGATAAATCCTACCTGGTCATGGTGTATAATCTTCTTGATGATTTGCTGTATTTTATAGGCGAGGATTTGGTGTCTATGTTCATGAGAGAAATTAGCTCTCTTTTTAGTTGCACCTCCCTCTGATTTTGGTATCAGTGTAATATTGCTTCTCGGAATGTTTTTGGGAAGATTACTTCCTTTTCAATTTCATTGAACAGTTTGAGGAATATTGGGATTATGTGTTCTATAAATTTCTTGTAGAAAATTAACTGTGAATCCCTCAGGAACTGGACTTTTCTTTGTCGGTAGACTTTTTATGACATTTTGTATTTCATTAACTGTTACGGGGTTATTGAGAGTTTTTATATCTTCTTGATTCAGTTTTGGTAGTTGGTACCTTTCTAGGAATCTGTCCATATCATCTGTGTCTTCAATTCTGTGAGAGTAAAGATTCTCAAAGTAGCTACTAATGATTATCTGAATCTCTGCTGTGTCTGTAGTAATTTCACCCTTTGCATTCCTAATTGCTTGAGTTTGAGCCCTTTCCTCTTTTTCAGGAGGTTAGCTAGGAGCTTATCAATTTTATTTAATCTCTCAAAGAACCAGCTTTTTGATTCATTAATTCTTTTTATTGTTTTATCTCGATCAAGTTAGTTTCTGCTCTAAGTTTTATAATTCCCTCCTGTCTTTGGGCTTTTGCTTTCATTTGTTCTTCCTTTTCTCGTCAATTGAGACGCTCCAGGAGAGTATTTATTTGTTCCCATTCTGTTTTCTTTTTTTAAGATTTTTTTGTTTTGCTTATTATTTTTTCTTGTTTCAGAACTTTTGTTTGTTTATTTATTTATTTTTATGGCCAGCTCAGCCTACCCTGATGGCAGGGCTGGCGCAGCATATGGTGCCAGGGATCGAACCGCGGTCCCTGAAGCCACCTAAGCTTTCCTAAGCAGGCGCTTTAGACCACTGCGCCATCCTGCCACCCCCACCCCCATTCTGTTTTCTTAATGTGTGAGTTCAGAACTATAAATTTCCCTCTAAGAACTGCTCTCATTGCATCCCATAAATTCCGGTAGGTTGTGTTTGAATTTTCATTAAATTCAAGATACTGTTTAATTTCTTGTTTCATTTCATCTGTAGCCCACTGGTTGTTGAGAAGAGTGTTGTTTAATTTCCATGTATTTCTGGAGTTCTTGGGGCTTCTGTTGTCATTTATTTCCAATTTCATTGCACTGTGGTCAGATAATATACATGGGATAATTTCTGTCTTCTTGCATATGCATAAGCATGACCTGTGCACTAGGATGTGGTCAGTTATGGAAAATGTTCCGTGTGCAGCTCAAAAAAATGTGTATTCAGAAGTGGTTGGATAGAATGTTCAGTATATGTCCAGTAAGTCCAGTTGTTCCAAGATCTGGTATAATTCTGCTACTTCTTTGCTAATTTTTTGTAGGCTTGACCTATCTTTTTGGGATAAAGGGGTATTGAGATCTCCTAATAAGATTGCGGTATTACAGAATAGATTTTTCCTATCCATTAAGATTTCTCTTATATAAGCTGCTCTCATGTTGGGTGCATATATATTTATGAGTGTCACCTCTTCTTCTTGAAGTGTTCCCCTAACCAATATGTAGTGGCCTTCTTTATTTCATTTGATCAGTCCTGGTTTGAAGTTTAGACTGCAAACAGGATTGCTACCCCTGCTTTTTTTCTGTGGTGTTGAGGTGTGTAGTATTGTTTTCCATCCCTTAACTTTTATCCTATGAGTTCCTTTATCAGTTAAGTGTGTTTCTTGTATACAGCATATGTTTGGATTTTGCTTCCTTATCCACTGTGCCAGCCTATTTGTTTTAATTGGGAATTGAGTCCATTTACATTGATGATTATAGTTGAAATGTATTGACTTATGATTGGCATATCTTTTATGTAGTACTATTTATTCCTTTTTCTTCTGTATTATTGGTTGCCTTATTTGGTGGGTTCTTTCCTGTCTCCTTTGTAGAGATCAGTTCATTTTGGTCTCCTCTAAAATATTTTTTAATAGTCTGTGTAGGGTTAGCTTTGAGATCATGAAATTCTTTAGTTGTTCCTTGTCATGGAAGTATTTTACTTCTCCCTCATACTTGGAAGAGAGTTTTGCGGGGTATAGCAGTCTGGGCTAGAATTTGTTTTCATGGAGGACTTGCAGTACTCTGCTCCATGCTCTTCTTCACTTCATGGTTTGTGAAGGGAAGTCTGCCATTATTCTGTTGGAGTTTCATTTAAATGTGATGTTTCTTTCTCTAGTCTTTTAGTATATTATTCTCCTGGATTTCTGGGATCTTGTTTATTACATGTCTGGGTGTGTTTTTAGTTGGGTTGATGTTATTTGGAGTTCTATATCCTTAATTTACCTGAATGTGTGATTGTTTTTTCATATTTGGGAAGTTTTCTGCTATTACTTCTGCCCATGTTCTTTTTATATTATTTGTATTGACTCCTTCCAACTCATTGATTCCTATTAATCTCATGTTGTTGATTTTTGCATCATCTTGCAGATGTTTATTACTTTTTCCTGCATCCTGATTCTTTTTCAGAGATCCTTTCTTACCTTTTCACTCACTGTGACTGCCTCTTCAGGATCTGAAATCCTATCTTCACTTTTGTTCATACATTGTTGCCGGCTTGTGATTGCAATTTTATTTTCCTGGATATCTTTTTGAACCTGTTTCATGTGATCTATTTCTTTCCTGTATTGCTCATTCAATGATTCTGTCATTTTTCTAATCTTCTCTAATTTTTTATCAGTGTCTTTTTAGATGCATGTATTCAGTTTTTCATTATAGTTATCCTTTCTTTTTCTATTTCAGCGGTTGTTTCTGCTCTCATTTCCTTTCTACTTTTCTGCAGTTGTTCATTTACTTCAGACGCCATTAATTTAGAGATGATTTTTTTTTACTGCAGAAGTTATTTTTGATCCAATTCCCTCTATGTTTTTCTGTAGCTGTTTTTTTTTTTTTTTTTTTTTTTTTTTTT
>PVJA010045355.1:0-15688 GCA_004027025.1 Myocastor coypus
TGCACTGTGCTCAGATAATATGCATGGGATAATTTCTGTTTTCTTGCATCTACTTAAGCATGATCTATGGACTAATATATGATCTATTTTAGAAAATGTCCCATGTGCAGCTGAGAAGAATGTGTATTTTGAGGTGGTTGGATGGAACACTCTGTATATGTCCACTAAGTCCAATTGTTCCAAGTTCTGATTCAGTTCTTCCACTTCTTTGGTGTTTTTTTGTTTGTTTGACCTATGTTTTTCGGATAAGGGAGTGTTGAGGTCTCGTGTTAAGATTGTAGTATTGGATATGAGATTTTTCAGGTCGATTAAAGTTTTTTTTATATAGCTTGCTGCTCCCATGTTGGGTGCATACATATGTATGAGTGTTAACTCTTCATCATGAATTTTTCCCCTAACCAGTATGTAGTGGCCTTCTCTATTTCATTTGATCATCTTGGTCTGAAGTTTAGACTGTCTGCAAACAGGATTGCTACCTGTGCTTTTTTTTTTTTTGAGGTGCTGGAGCATGTAGTATTGTTTTAAGCCTATGAGTTTCTTTATGAGTTGTGTGTTTCTTGTATACAGCATATTGTTGGACTCTGTCCTTATCCACTGTGCAAGTCTACTTCTTTTAATTGGAGAATTGAGTCCATTTACGTTGATGGTTATAATTGAAATGTATTGACTTATGGTTGACATGACTCTTATTCGCTAGTGTTTACCATTTTTTCCTCCTATGTTTAGTTGGTTACTCTCTTTGGTAGGATCTTTGTGTTCTCATTTGTTGAATTCGGGTCGTTTTGGTCCCTCTCTAAAATATTTGTTAGAATATTGTGTAGCATTGGCTTTGATGTTATGAAATTCTTTAGTTGTTCCTTGTCATGGAAATATTTCACTTCTCCTTCATAGTTGAGGGAGAGTTTTGCCGGGTATAGTAGTCTGGGCTGAAATTTGTTTTCATGGAGGACTTGAAGTACTCTGCTCCATGGTCTTCTTGACTTCAAGGTTTGTGAAGAGAAATCTGCTGTTATTCTGATGGGTTTTCCTTTAAACGTGATCTGTTTCTTTTCTCTAGCAGCTTGTAGTATATTATTCTTCAGCTGGATTTCTGGTATCATTTTTCTATTCTCCTCTAATTTTTTATCGATGTCTTCTTTAATAGTATTGAAGTCTGTCATTATGGTTATCCTTTCTCTGTCTAATACAGAGATTATTTCTGTTCTTTTCTCCTTTCTACTTTTGTGTAGTTGTTCCCCTACTTGGGATGCTATTGATTTAGGCATGTCTTTGTTAACTTTAGATATTATTTCTGCTCTGATGTCCTCTATGTGTTTCTCCAGCCTTTTTTCCCACTTCATGTATTTCTTTTTTTACTTCAGAGGCTATCTCTGATCTCAGTTGCTCTATAAGTTTCTGCACTTGTGTGTCTGCCTCAGATGCTACCAATTCAGAATTTTCATCTGTATGATTCCCATTTTCTTCCATGATAGTGTCTTCTGTATTTGGTTTGGGTGGGCACGGGTCCTGAGATTGCCTCCTACTCCTTGTTGTTATCATTTTGTATGGAAGCGACCTCTGCACTTTGGTGGGATTATGGTGTGTCTATGGGCGTTTGGTCTGGAGACTCCAAGTTGATTCCTCTACAGAGGTTCCTGACTCTTTGTTGGAGCTCTGGCTGCTAGCTTCTGTGAAGCCCGGTGGATTTGGTTTGTAGGTGGAGGTGGAGCTTTGGGATTGAGTAGTCCTAGTAGGCTCGTTGACCAGATTGGTTGCCAAACGAGATGTTTGATGGGTTCGTTGCTGGAGCTTGGGCTGGAGGGGTTCAAAAAAAAGGGGGGGGGGCGTTGGGGCGGGGAAGGCGGGTCAAGGATCCTGACCCAGCTGGTGCACGGGCTTCACTAGCAGTGGGTTTGGTTGGGGCTGGAACAGGAAGTTAGTCGCAGGAATGCAGAGGCGGGGCAGAGGGGCGGAGGCAGCTTACCCGCGGTGGGTATGCGGGCTCTGCTACCAGCGGTGCGGTTCGGGTCGGGGCTCTCTAATTGTTTTATACCATCCCTGTGGCTTTAGTCTCACCCCAGTGCTATTCTTATGATTTCAGATATACATTATTTTTTCCACTTTAATCTTTTTTTTCTGTATTTATTTAGGGAATGGTCTAGAAGCTGTGAATTCAGGGTCTCACCACTAGGTTGGACTCAGCGTGATCCACCTGTTTACAGCTTCCCAAGAGCTGTGACTATAGGCTCAAATCACCACACCCAGTCTCAATTGCTGTCTCAGTATGTCCCAGGGACAGGACTGGCATGGCAGGCCCTAAGGATTGAACTCCTGGCCCCTTGCCTGCTTGCAGGCACTTTAATCTGTTGAGCTATTTGACCAGTCCTTCCTCTGTAATTTTTGAAAGATTTTACATGGACACATATAACCATAAAGACCTGGAGCTTTCTTTGTGGGAATATTTTTAACTACAGTTTCAATTTCTTTGATAGATATACAAATACTTAGGTTATGCATTTCTTCTTGAGTAAGCTTTGGGTATTTTGTGTCTTGCAAGAAACTTGTTCATTTTGTACAAATTGATGTATTTTTTGTATAAAGTTGTTCATTGAACTTTATTTTCTTCCAATAATAGGTGTTTGTGATACATATTAATTGCATCCATCATGAGTTAGTATCTGCACATATTTTAATTATATTTTCATTCCCTTCACATCCATTTTACAAAAGAGGTCTTTGTTTCTTATTATTTAACCTTTCAGTTTTCTACTTGTATTTTTTTCCATGTAAGAGAAGCAATATGAGGTTTAAGCTTGTGTATCTGAGTTATTTCAGTTAACATCATTATCTCATGGTAGATCCATGACTCAAGTTTATTATTGTTTATGTCAGGGTAGTACTCCATTGTGTGTAATTCCACTTTGTCTTTATCTACTCATCTGTTGATGAACATGTAAGTTGCTTCCAAGATTTAGCTATTATGACCTGTGCTGCTATAAATGTTGATATGTAATTGCCATTGTAATATCTTTAACTCTCTGAGGAAGATACCTCGAATGGGAATAGCTGTGTTAAATGGAATTTAGAGTTTTAGTTTTTTGAAGAATCTCTATTTTAATTTCCATAGTGGTTATACTAATTTATATTCCAAACCAACAGTGTGGAAGGACTTGCCCTTTCAGCCTTGCCAGCATTTGTCTGTCTATTTTGTTACATGCATTCTCTTTAATTGAAGGATCTGCTCAAGGAATTTTAAGATTTAAAATGTGTTAATTTTAAATGCTTTAAAATCTGTTCACAGCAATAAAATTACCAGCCATATTAAGATACTGGACAAAAATCTCATGTGTGAGTACCACAATGTCTTAAATGTGAATTACCTCATAATATCATTATTTCTGCCTGATGAAAATGGCCCTCTCCATTTCTGTGACCTAAAGAGTTTCTAGAATCTTTAATTCTTTTTCATCTTAATTTTATATAAATGTGTGTATCTCAGATCAGAGATTGAGTTTTTTTTTTTTTTACTCAATTTGGATCTTCTTTATTGGGAATTTAACCAGTTTATGTATATAATTCACCTTTATCTGTCTTATTTTATGCAAAATTGAATGTTTTGTTGGCATTTTTCTTCTGTTTTTTCACTTCTTTCCAGTTCCATCAACTTGGAACATACGTATTTTTGTTCACAATTCAATGGCAACTTGATTTATGTACACTACCATCTGATGCAGTAATTAGTGGTGCTGACAATTTAGCATTTCAAAAATGTCTACCCCTCTCCAACCAGTACTGTGGAAATTTTCTTCTCACATTATTCATATTAGTATATGAACTTGCTAGATTTTCTTTAAAGTGAAATAATACTGTGCCATTTTCCAATACTGTCAAATTAACATTTATAATGCCTAGTTGTGGCCTGTCCACAGTGGCAAAGCACTTTTATTTAATATACATTTGGCTTAGCATGCATCTTTATCTATAATACTACATGGAAAAAATAAAACTAGTTATTTGTCCAGTACACTGAATATTTTGCATGTGGTTTGACCATGTAATATAAAGCTATATAGGGCCAGGGAGATAATTCAGTAGAATAAGTGCTTGGCAGGCAAGCACAGGGTCCTGAGCGCAATCCCTTTCCTAGCACTGCAAAAAAAAAAAAAAAAAAAAAAAAAAAAAAAAAAAAAAAAAAAAAAAAAAAAAAAAAAAAAGAAGAAAAAAGTAAGAAAATGATAAAGCTATATGTACTGAATATTTTACATCATTTATAAATTTTACATTTAGTGTATTACCTGATATGCGACTATTTTATTAGACTTCATGCTTTTAAACTAGTTTTAATGATTACCATCAAGTCTTGCATACTGTTATCTCCCTACTATTTTTAATTTTTCTGATTGCTGTAGTAAATCATTTAGCAAAAATTTCAGAAAAAGTTCCTGGTCAGTATACTTTAACATCTCAGTATTTGAAAATGCCTTCCTGTTGCCTTCACACAATGTACTAAATGGTTTGTAATTCTTTTTTCAAAATTATTTTCTACTAAAACTTTGTTGATGTTGCACCATTTTTCAAGAGAAAAAAAAAATCTGAGATGAGCCTGACTTTTTATAAGCAACCTGCTTTTTTTTAATGCTTGATGAATTTATTTTTATTTATTTATTTATTTATTTATTATTTTATTTTATTTTATTTTTCTTGTTTCAGAACTTTTGTTTGTTTATTCACTCATTTTTATGGCCGGCTCAGCCCATCCCCAGGGCAGGGTTGGTGCAGCATGTGGTGCCGGGGATCGAACCAAGGTCCCTGAAGCCACCCAAGCTTTCCCAAGCAGGCGCTTTAGACCACTGAGCCATCCCGCTGGCTATTTACTTATTTACTATTTACTTATTTTTAAAGAATACAAAATAGTGATAGAAAAGAAAACATTAGAAATGATACAAGATTTCACCAAAGCGATAGGAATTGAACAGTGGTGCTGTATTACATGATGCTATCCCCAAACTAGTTGTTCAGATTACGAGATATAAGTAAGATTTATTTGAAGAAAAAAGCAAAAGAAGACAATAAATAAGTTATAAGAAATTCAAAAGATAGGTAACCTGTTTTCTCTGAACACTTGCAGAATTTTTTTTTTTTTTTTTTAACCCTTGAAATTTAAAATGTTATTAGGACGTGACTAAGCATTGTTTTCTTTTCACTAAATTTTAAAGTTTAGGATTTAAATACTGTGAACCTTCTTCGTTTTACAGGTCTGCTTCATTCTTCAGCTCTGGAGTTTTATTTAGTTAATTCCTTAATTATTATTTCAGTTTCATTTACTTTGTCCTCTGTTGAAAGTATTCCTATTATGGGTAGACTGTACTTCCTGGAAGGGCCTTCTAAATTTTCTTTTTTCCAAGTCACATAAACACACTTTATTAGTTTCCTCTACAAGAGACAATAACATCAGTCTTTTCAATATAAATCTCAGGTAACGAGAGTCTAAATGGATCCAAGGAGAGAAGATCAAAGTTAAATAAATTAATTAAAAGGCCCTGTACAATGCTACCTGAAACCTACTGCCACAGTGATGATCACAGGCTAAGGAAGATTAAGCTACAGCAAATTATCTAATGTGAACGTTAGTGATGACAAAACAGTATGCAAGTCATTTGGGCATAGTCTGGGTATATTTCACCAGGAAAAGGTCAGAATGGCTGTAGGTAAAGCCAAATGGAAAGGAATAAAGTAGAAGGCAAATCGAAGCTATCCAGGCAAGCAGAGGATGATGGATCAGGCTTCTTCCTCCCATTCCATTTGCTCTACTGCGTGATCCACTTCCCCACCTTCATGACCCTATCCAACAGCTGCTCAAGCTGAACTGCCTACTCCTGCTTTACAGGCTCCTGCACTATTGGGACTAAATTTATGTCTGCCAAGGCTTTCAGTAATTTAGGATAGAATTCTGCAGTTAGTTGCTCTGAACAAAGAACAACCCTGAAGTATTCATATGTGAAGGAGTCCGAGTTTCCATAGTCACATTGAAATGGCTTTAAATAACAATCTCAAAGGTTTGAAACACTGCAGCCACAGAGCTCTAGTTAAAGCTGCAAGGCTCAGAGAATCAAGGCAGAACAAGGCAATGCAGGTAGGAAATCCCAGCAGTGAGTCTCTATGGCTTTTCCCAATTTAGGATAAACTCTGTTATACCTAATGTAGGATGTGCAGAACTACACTGGAGCAAGCTGCACCTTCCAGGTTTGTCATCAAATACCAACAGAAAATGGGATGGTTTGATTTTATGTTTTAAAAGCTTCAAAATTACTCTGTTATGAAGGGATATGACTGAGCAGGTCGGAAACAGATTCCCCATTGTGAGATCTTCTGATGGCTTCTGCGACAATCAGGGAGATGTCAGTCACCTGTATTGTGGAGCAGTGCTTTGTCTTGTCCTCCTGACTACTGGTGACTACTTATGCTTCAAAGCATGCATTGTTGATGTGAAAAATGGCTGAGCTGGAAAAGATTCAATGAGTCAAGATAGCATAAACTCTGGTAGCACCAGCTGAGAGAAGTTCGTTGGCTGCATGGCAGGTTGTGCCACAGTGTCAACCACAAGGATAGCCATCCTATCCTTCACATCTCCATCTCCATCAGCACACCAGCACCAGGTTGTCCACTTGACTGACTTTCTTCTGCTCACTGTGAGCCAAGGCAAGGTCCACCCTGAACCTTCAATGGAGGTAACTTGGCTCAACCAGCATCAGGTGAGACAACTATACAATTCCTCACTCAGAGATATTCTCCCTAATCCACTTCAGGACAGCTGGCTCTGTATACACATTGTCTTCTAAGATATTAAAGCTCTGATTTTGAGAAGCATGTAGATCCATGGTGGTGATGTGATCTGTACCTGCTACAGATAGCATATTTGCAGCAAGTTTGGCTGAGATTGGTGCTTAGGTCTTTTCCTCCTGGGCATAATGGACACATGGGATGATTGCAGTAACTTGGCTGGCTAAAGCAATCTTTATGTATTTTTGATACTTGAAATTGAACTCCAGACCTGGTGCTTGCCAGACAGGCACTTAAGCCACTGAGTTATCTCCCTGGTCTGTGGTTGAAGCAGTCTTGCATTAATCATGATAAAAACCTCCATTGGATTGTCATTGATTTCACAACTATTATGAACAGTGAACATCTTCTCCAGGGACACTTCAGTTTCTTGGTTGCTCTTAGTAACTACCTTGTTTAGGTAATGAAGCAGACAGCAGTCTTCTGAGATAAAATCCAATGGGAGCTACCACTGAAGAATGACACTTGGCATCATGGACTATTACTCTTCTTTCAGTGATCACTGCTGCTGTGGTGGTGAACTGAAGTTGGCCTGGTTACTTGTATGGAGTGCTCAGCATCTCTATCTGCCTGCCTTTCCACCTTCCTGACCCACCAACCTTTAACAAAAAATCTTTGTAGCTTAATACCTTTTTTGTGTTTTTATTTAGCATTTTCCTTCAAATTTTCTGAGAATTTCTCTTATTTTCCATTTACTTCAGCAATTTTATTTTGTAACCACTGACTCTCCAAACTACAAGAAATCTTCCATTTGCTCCAATGCTTTATCATAAGCATAAACGTATAAGTGACCTCCTTTATAGGATGTTCAACATTCTCTGGTTTGTCTGTGGAGATGGTATATCATTTCAAGAGGAGACTTTGTCACATAGCTAGAGCCTTCCATGTTTCTTCTGAACTGTAGTACTATGATCTTTTTAATGGCTCTTTGCAGTGAGGTCTCAAAATGTAGCTTTTGTAAGTACCAAAGTTGAAGAACTGCATTTGTTGTTGTTTGATTTCTTGATTTCTTGTTCTGGAGTAAAATGGAATATGTGTTGTTTTAATTTGTATTTTTCTAATATCTAGAGATGGTGCACGTTTTTTTTCATGTATATATTAACTATTTATATTTCTTGTTCTAAGAAGTGTGTGTTCATTTCTTTTCTTTCTTTTTTGTTTTTTGGTGGGTCCAGGGTTCGAACTCATGACCTTACACTTGCCAGGCAGGCACTTGTACCGCAGAGCTATCTTCCCAGCCCCCTAGTGTGTGTTCATTTCTGTTGCCCGATTTTTAATTGAGTCTTTTTTTGAGGGTCTGATTTCTCTTAAACTCTTTATATATTTTAGAATATATGTTATATATCCTGTCTGAGGGGTAGCCTGCAACTTGTTTTTTTCTCATTGTATAGGGGTTCTCTTCTCTCTCTTTCTCTCCTTCTCTTCTTCCCCTCTCCTCTCCCTCTCCCTGTCCCTTTGCTGTGGAGGAGCTTTAAAATTTGATGTATCACTTTTGTTGATTCTTCTTTTAGTTTTATTTTTTTGCCCTACCAGGGATTGAACTCAGGACCCTGCACTTGTCAGGCAAGCGCTTATTCTACTGAGCTGTCTCACTGGTCCTGATTCTTAATGTTATTTTGCAGTTGGGGCTCTGTTCAGAAAATCCTTTCCTGTACCTATCTTAAAGAGTTTTAGGGGGCCTGGCGGGATGGCTCAGTGGTCTAGAGCGCCTGCTTGGGGAAGCTTGGGCGGCTTCAGGGACCGCAGTTCGATCCCCGGCACCACATGCTGCACTAGCCCTACCCTCGGGGCGGGCTGAGCCGGCCATGAAAATGAGTGAATAAGCAAACAAGGGTTCTGAAACAAGAAAAAAAATAATAGTAAATAAAATTAAAATTAAAAAAAAGTTTTAGCCATTTTAAGAGATTTTATTTTAATATTTAGATCTTTGTTATATTTTGATCTTTTTTAGTATATGGCAAAAGACATGCATAGATTTAGCTTCATCCTTCTGCATGGTTATAGCTACTTTTCCCAGCACCATTTGCTAATGAGATTATCTTTCCTCCAGCATCTTTTTTAGCTCCTTTGTCAACAATAAGAATTTTCTGTATCCTCTCTCCTCCATTGATTCACATGTTTTTGTGCCAGTACTGCAGTGCTATTTTCACTGAAGCTTTGTAATATGCCTTGAAGTCCAGAATGTCTTATTTTTAACATTTTCAACCTGTGTGATGCTCCTTAATTCCTGTTACTAGTAATTTTTTTCATCAGATTAGTGTGCTCAAAGCTTTCAATTTTATTGATCTTATAAGGTAAATCAGCTTTTGTTTCATTGTTTCTTGTTTGTTTTATATTTCACTGATTTATAGGCTGTTTTTTTTTTTTCTTTACTTTTTCCTGCTTGCTTTGTAATTTGCTCTTTTTTGAATTTCTTATATAGGAAAGCTGATGTTACTGATTCAAGAGCTTTTTTGTTTTATAATATAGAGACATATAGTGCTATAAACTTCTACCCAAGTACTAGTTTAGTGGCATTCCACAACCTCTGAGATACATATGTAGATGTAGATATTTTAATTTATGTGTTAGGTCCCCTTTGCTATACAGATCTTTTTATTTTAATTTATTACAGGGTCTACAGGGTCTAGCTACATAGATTGGACTTGTAGTGATCTTCCAGTTTTCAGCCTCTCAAGTCCTAGGATTATAGAGAGGTGCCACCACAAACAGTCTCAATCATCATCTCAGTATGCCCTGGGGGCAGGGCCAGCACAGCACACTGGGGATTGAACCTTGGTACCTGTTTTCTGCCCAAGCAGGCACTTTAGTCTGCTGACTTTAGGCCAGCCCTAATATAGATCTTTTTTGTTTTTCCTTACTTGATGTAATCAACTCCTGAGAAGTGGTTTACTTTGGCTTATGAGTTCAGAGATTTCATCCTATGGTCAGCTAGCTGGCCTTGCTGCTTTTGGGCCTTTGGTGAACTGGCACATCATAGTGGCAACATGCAATAGAGCAGAACTACTCAATACACAGCTGGGAAGCCAGGGGAGTGAAGATAAGAGGGCTGTGGTCCCATAGTCCCTTTTGAGGGAATATCTTAACCTAAGGTTTTTGTTACATAACCTTACAAATTAAGAAAGCTTCTTTCTATTCATAGGTAAGTTAGATCTTTATGGATTGTTAATGTTACCACATTTGTTTTTGAGTGACTATTGATGATTAATTTTAATTTCTTTTTTTATACTATTGTAGTGCATTTCATTAATTTATGTTCTGTTGATAACAGTCTTTGAATCCTGCGGACAAACTCCATAATACATATATTTATTTTTAAACTACTAGTTTCAGGTACTGGAGTTTTAATTTTTTCCATATTTACTCATGGATATTAGAGTGACTATATTTTCTTTTTCTATTGATTGTTTCAGTTACTTTTGTCTTGTTGCTGGGACAAATACCTGACATCCAAAATGAAGGAAGGAAAAGTTTATTTAGCTCACAGTTACTATAAGTTTCAGTCCATACTCAGCTGGCTCCAAAGCAGAGTGGCACATGGCAGAGAGCTATCTTTTCAAGGTGGTGTCAAGGAGCAGAGACTGAAGAGAATGGCAGTAGCTCTAGCAGCTAGCTAGCCTCTCTTCCCTTTCTTACATTGTAAGGCAAATTACCTGCCCCAGGGCAAGTGCAGCATCTGCTCCCACACTAATCAGTAACAAACTCCAAGAAGATGCGCTAGGACTGCAAAAGGCTTTGGGGGGACACCTATGCTCAAATCATAACATTGATCTAGTTATAATCATGTTTTCTATGGAATTTAGTGTTTACATGATTTGGATATTTAATTTGATTCTTACTGAACATTCTGGATTTGCTGTTTGATTATTTCATTTTTAGACTTTCATGTTTTTCCTATTGCTCTTTCTATGATGCTGTTGTCTTCAGCTCTCAGAATTATGAAAGCACCCAAGGGTCCTCTAGGTGTCTCCTGGGCTTGAACCTGCTCAGCAGCCTCTTCATCAGGGGCATGTTTTCAGGGCTGACAGCTTTGGTGCTCAGGTGGTCTGATGTGAGACATTGCTCATTTCTGAAAGTTGTGATAACTTGTGTTTCATGGAGCCCAAATTAGTTTCTACATACTTTAATCATTTACCTTTATTCTGATATTTGGGATTCTACAGCTGCATCTTTATGCTTGAAATCCAGGTGTTAAGCAGGGTGCTATTAACACACCCTGCTTCACACATGGGTGCAAATGCCTGTGCCTTTGGTGCTGTTGTTGGCAGAGAACTTAGGCTCTGACTTTTTTTTTTTTTTTTTTTTTTTTTGCAGGATTAGAGATTGAACTCAGGCTACAGAGCTATATCCCCAGCCCCTTGGCTCTGCTTTTTTTTTTTGGGGACTGGGGTTCAAACTCATGACCTTGCACTTGCCAGGCAGACACTTGTACCATGGAGCTATCTCCCCAGCCCCCCTGGCTCTGCTTTTAAGGCACTAACCTTCCTGTCCTTAGGTACCTGGCACCCTCTAGTTGAGTGTTGAATTGGGCATCCAGTCTGGCCTGGTGAGAAACTGGTCATGGTGTGGTGGGGAAACTTCTGTCTGTCCATAGTGAAGGAGTGAAATGGGTGGGGTAGTGCCTTCTACAGCTGCTCCCTAGAGTGCTCCTCCATCTTTGAACCATGTTTCTATTAAGTGGCCTGTGGACCTCCAGTCTACCTCCTCTGTCTAACCCCAGGACTGCCTCTGTCCCTTCTCTGGCCACATCTTCTTCCCTCTTCTCCTTTGTTCTGCTCCCCTCAGCCTGCTCTAGCTGTACAGACCTCCTCACTGTGTTTAGACTGTGCTAGGCATGCTATGTCCTTGGATCCTTGGCCTGCTGTCCTGAGCCTGCAGTACTGCTGCCCCAGATCTGTGTATAGGTCATGTCTCCCAGCCTGACTGGCAGCTGTGCAGTGAGGCTTTTCCACCATGCCATACCTGGAATCATGCTTTTCAGCACTCTTCTGTCTGGTTTAAATTTTCTCTGTAGTGTTATGTATCATTCTATTTAACTTCCTTTACTTAGCATATTTAAGTAAAGTAAATGTATTACACTTACATAAAATAAGCCCCATGGTATAATGCTCAAGATTGTCTTCTAGAATGGCAACAGAATGGATGATTGGCTGCTTTTGTTAAAGTCCATAGATACATGTTTCTATATATATTGAAGGGCTCTTAGATATGTATTTCTGGGCCTATTGTTTAAAGCTATTTCTATTTCTATAGCTAAGGGCTTCTCATTGCCATTGATGGGATCTTTGGTGAAAGCTCTGATATTTTTCTGTTGCCTCCAGAGGAGGCCTTGCAGGATACTGCAGAGAAGTGTTATAGACTGAGGACCTCCTTGCTGGAACAGAGTAAAGGAATGGCCAATGCTTGAGACTCTGTGGATAAGAGTGAAATCTTATCTCCTTCATCCTGTTTCTCAAGGACCTTGAAGCCCTAGGGTTCCCCCCCACCCCCAGGCCTGATTCTAGGCTGCTTCACAGGCTCAGAGCAATTGCTGTAATTGCTGTATTTGGTTCCCTTCCTCCTCATTTCTTTTTCTTATAGCCAAGGTGAAGGGGGTGGAACCCTCCTTTTTCTTCACTGTATATCTCTTTTGAAGGAAAAATTGATTTGGTGATAGAAAGCATTATGTCTGTGTACCTTGCTCTTCAAAATCTGAATAGAGCTATGTGTCTGTATCATTCACTCACTGTAAATTTCACCGTGCCCAGACTTGATTGCCTCAGTGCGCCCAGGGATGGGCCCAGTGTGGCATGTGGTACTGGGGATCGAAACCCTGTTCCAGAGCTTGCCTAAGTAGTATTTATTTACTTTAGTTATTATTATTAGTATTTGCATTTGGTACAGGGTGTTATTGTGTAGCGCAGGCTCATAGTGATCCTCCAGTTTTCAGCTTCCCCAGTGCTGGGATTACAGGCTTAAACCACTGTGCCTGGTCTTAAAAACTTTTGTTTTTAGAATAGTTTCATATTATACAATTATGGAGACCTTCTGTACAGCCTTTATACAGAATTCACCATTTTATTACATTTTAGGATATTTACGCTATTCTCCTTCTACACATAAATGTCAAATTAGCCTGATCACCAGTCTTGGGGAGTCTATCTTGCCTTGCTTGAAACAAATACAGCATAATATTGATTAAATTTTGCATTTTATTCACAACTAAAATATGCCATTAATAATGATGCAAATAATATGGCTAGAGCACACTTATGGGCAGTCATCAGAGACTTCTACTGAAGTTTTGTCTGCATCAGTTATTTAATTACAGTTTTCATTGTAGACCTGTGAAGTATGTCTTTCATCTTGCCCGTGTTATTGATGAGGGTTCTGCAGCCAATAATACTGTCTCTGGTTCCAGACGGCTAGCCTGTGATGAAGTTTAGTCTGTAGTTAGGCGCATGTGACTCCAAAACTGAGTTTTAAACACCTAGCTGTATAACCTCCTGTGTATTTTTGTAGTTTAACAGTATGATATTAGGGTAGTTTTTTTTGTTCGTGACTATTTTTCTAGTGTTGTGTTATAGGCGCGGTGACGATAGGGTCCTGTTGTGGTGACCTCAATCTCCACCCCATGCCTGTGATTGTTAGAACAGATAATAGATTACATTAAATTTCCAAAAGTGGAAATTGAGATGTCAGTAGTTTGCTTTTATTTGTTTTTTTCTTCACCACAGTAAGAAGGCTGTAAGCATTTGGATCCAAGTGCATTCCGTCTTCATGTAGTTCTGCAAAGAATCAGCAGAGGGTGTTGTTGCCATCAGAGTGTTGGTAACATTTTAAAAAGTACAAGTAGAATGTCCTCTACAGCATTTGAGAAACTCCCTTGGTACTGTGTATTTAGTAAATTCCAGTTATTTCATTGCAGTTGGGGATGACAGCCCTTTGCCCCTATTAAAAAAACACTTTTTTTTTTTTTTTTTTTTATCAAGGATAACATGTGTTACCACCATGTCCCTAGAATTTAGGTTGCTCCATGCTCTGTTGCTCGTCAGTGGGGCATGAGGATCCTGGCCTGAGGTACAGAGGCAGGCTCAGTGGAACAACAGGGAGTCAAAGAGATGAGGCTGGTGTGGTTGGCTCATTAGCAGATGGATGTGGAAGGGGGATATGTCAGGCAGAGGGGTAGAAAGGATTCCTGTCCTCAAGTGGGAGGTACAGAGAGGTGCCGAGATTCCTGGCATGCTCTCAACAGGGGCACCAGAAACTGGCCTGGGTGGAAATAAAAGTAATCAGTCTCAGTATCCAGACTGATGTGTTCAGGGCTGGTAGCAGTAGAAAGAGACAAAATTTTGAATAGGACATAATTTATAAATAGGGCTGAAATTGGTCATTTTCAAGGGCCATTTCTAGCATTCCATCTTTGAACAAGGATTCTGTATTATCACTTTCATCCAAAAATTCATTACAATTCTGTTTTCAAAAAAATTCAATGGGAAGTTACTATGAAACTTGAAAATTTGAGTTTAAAATCCATTTAGAATACATAGCAAATTGCTGAGAAAATTTATTTTAAATTCTTAATTGTGTTAGTGTAATCTTTTTTTTATATACGATATATGTATAGGCTATAAAAAGGCAGTAAAAAACAAGTACTGCACAGTTTAAGAACTAGATCATCACCTAGAACTTGGAGGTCATTAGTGTAGCTGTGTGTCTCTCATCTACCCTGTAAGAAAGGGAGCTGTCTGTCATTCTGTATTATATTGTTTCCGTTTTCTTTCTCTTTGTACTGTGAAATGCACAGACTTTCTTTATATTGTAAAATGACATGACACATCAAGAGATGTGTAAAATAGACAGTCGCCTCCAAGTTCTGATTAAATTTTGAAAATAAGTAAGAGGAAAATTGCTTAGCAAACATTAAACATAGGCAAATCTCTGGTAAACAAGAAAACATGGTGTCACTGATGAGACAGAAATCCAGACAAGTAGAACAAAATACACATATTTTGCAGTTAAGATTTGTTTGGCAAATTGTTTTATGTATGTAAAGCCTTTGTCTACATTGTGATAAATATTGGATGAGTAGAAAAGCAGTTACTAGCTCTTTTAATTTATTCTGTCATGGTATAGCTGTATATCTGGATATGTCTTCATTCTTTATAGAATGTATTTATACTTCTATAGAATGCTGTACAATATGATTTGCCTGTGACTAGCTCAAGGGCTCTCTAGACTTGGATATGTGGGAAATATAAATAAGACTCAAAGGATTTGTGTTTGTTTTCAGACAGACCAATCTCAATAAATTATTCAGAGTAAGTTCTAGCTATTTGATACTCACTACCTCCTGGTTATAATATTTTCTCTGAACAAAATATGTTCTATCTTCTTAATTCTGTCCCATGTACTTTGCTATATTGTTCTTCAAGAATTGTTTTTCAGTACATGCTACTGGAAACCAACCAAAAGTTACTAGTTGTTTATTGTAGCTTAGAGTTAGATCCTGAGTCAGAGGGGGAGTGTATCAGAGCTGACTCTAGAGAATGCTTGGGATAAGCATCCTTTCTGGCTGATTATCGGAGTATCTGAACTCAGCAGTGCTGGCCTCATCCATTCTGAGGCTGGAGCTGCTCTTGGCCTTGAATTCCACCCTGCCTTGAGTGGGCCCAGCTCTCAGCAGTGAAGTCCTGCTTCACTTTCTGCGCTTCAGCACCCTGTCAGATTAGAGTGTGTTCTGTTCTTGACAGTGAACAGCCGTGATCTGTGTCCTTTCTTTTTTCGTATAGGTGTATTTGAGTGCTGCTGCTTGTGACTTTGTCATACTTCTCTCCTAAAAAAATTGGAAAATTTTCTTCCTTCGTTTTTTTTTTTTTTTTTTTTTTTT
>PVJA010045356.1:0-15657 GCA_004027025.1 Myocastor coypus
AAAAAAAAAAAAAAAAAAAAAAAAAAAAAAAAAAAAAAAAAAAAAAAAAAAAGGAGAGAAATAAAAATGAGAAGACATGGAAGCAAAATGCAATGACAGATCACCACCAGCACAGCAACGACAAACTCAGAAGACAAAGAAGTAGAGCAACTTGTAAGAAATATATCTTCTTCTGAAATATTGACAGTGGAAGTAACAAAATAAATGAATGAGGCTCTAGAAAAGTCACATTAGAAGTAATTGTTCAGATAACATCACACTTCACAGATGATTACCATAATGAATGGAATGATTAATTAATCTAGGATACAAATAGATATTTTTTCAAATTAGAGTCTAAGAAAATAAGAGAAAGCATGAATGCACAACATAAGAAATCGAACCCATGAAACACATTAAAATTAGTGTCAAAGAAGTTAAAAAGTTCATTTGAGAATATATGCAGCGGAATTAATCAATATGAGGACACAATATCAAACCTAAACGACAAAACTTTTTAGATCATTAAAAAGAACACATTTAAAAAATATCAATGGATTATGAAAAATCAATCTAATTGTTGCTGTATGATATACAAGGAATAATGTAAATGTAATTGGAATTGGTCAACCAGCAGGAGATTGCACTAGCAAGATTAAAAACCTGATCACAGAAGTAACGGCAGAAAACTTGCCAAGTAGGGAAAAAGAATTCAACACGGAGTAACTGAGACATCTAGAAATCAAATTAGCCATGATCAAAACACACACACACACACAAACACACACACACACACACACACACAAAAAAAAAAAAAAAACTATTCCAAGCCATATGATGATCAAAATCCCAAAAACTCATCACAAAAGGAGAATATTAAAGCTGCTACTGAAAAGAACCAAATCACATACAGGAAAACTCATCAGAATTCCAGGAGGCTTCTCGATTCAAACCTGTAAATCAAGAAGAGCTTGGAGTGAGGAGTTTCAAACTACAAAACAATACCAGCTTCCAACTGAGATTGACATATTTGGCAAAAATCTCCT
This sequence comes from Myocastor coypus, assembly GCA_004027025.1. Taxonomy (NCBI): domain Eukaryota; kingdom Metazoa; phylum Chordata; class Mammalia; order Rodentia; family Myocastoridae; genus Myocastor; species Myocastor coypus. The sequence continues at coordinate 1,026 of PVJA010045356.1, forward strand.
TCAAAATTAGTGGAGAAATAGGCTGCTTCTAAAACAAAGAAATTAAAGACCATAAATTCACTATTATGAAAAGTTCTGAAGGTAGTTCTAGAAAGAGCTAATGAAGACTTCAAGTCCTTGAATCCCAGTAGAATGAATCTACCAGGCATAGCATTTAAACAGAAAAGAAAGATAATAAGGATTTAGAAACAATAGACATATAACATGACAAGGACGAGTCAATACATATTTCCATGTAAATGATCTCAGTTCACCAATAAATAAACAGCAGACTGGCAAAGTGAATCAAGAAATAAGATTACACACTATGTTGCCTATAAGAAACACTTTTAAGTCAAGGAAATTCAAAGGCTAAAAGTGATAGGAAGGGGAAAACACTCTATGTGATAGGAGCCTGAATTTAAAAAAAAAAATGCAATGGAACTGAAATATTGGCAGGAATGTAATTCTGGCTTATTTCACTTATAAGTATATGTTCAAGACACATCCAATTATACATGAAGGCTTTAAGTTTATCATTCCTTATAGGTGAGTAAAAGTGAATTTTATGCAACATCCATTCAAGAAAGCCTAAGATGGTGACTACCTCCTTGATGAGGAAACTATACAAGAGGTAGAGATAGCAATCATAAATATATATGCACCAAATACAAGCACATACAATGATATAAAACACATATGAAGGAGCCTGAAAAATCAAATGAAAACTAATAGGAATGGGGGACCTCAGTACTTCCTCTATCATATAAATGCAGATTGATTACATAAACTTTAACAAAGAAATATCAGAACTAACTCTATTTTTTTTAACGAACAAACTTAACACATATCTACAGAAAGATGCATCTATAACATCAGAATGCACATTACATTAGGATGCAGTGGGGGTGTTATTCAAGACATACTACATGCTAGCTCCTAAAACATGCTTGAGCAAATGCAACAAAATTGAAATTGTCACATGCATCCATCAGAAAACAGTGTACTGAGAGAAGAAATCAATGAGAAAGTAAGTCACTAAAGCTTCATGAGAACTTCAAAATTAAATGATATATCCTAAACAACTAATGGGTCACAGATAAAACTAAGGAAGAAATTAGACAGCTTCTAAAGTTAATATTCAATGTAGCATACCAGAATTTATGGAATGCCATAAAGGCAGAGTCATGAGGACAATTTACAATTTTAAAATTCCACATCAGAAAAATAACATGACAAATAAAAATGAAATGCTGTAGCTTTTTGAAGACTTGCTTCTTTAAAAATTAGATCAAGCACTAAGCTTATGCAAGCAATCAAATTATAAATATTAGAATATACATAAATGCAATTTATACTATGAAACAATAAAATAAGGAATTAGAATTTGGTTTTTGGAAAGGATGAGAGATAATAGACAAAGTCTTAGGGAACCTAACCAAAAATTGAAAGACTCAACTCCATTTAATTAGGAATAAAAGGGGTAAATCACAACATTTCTTGAAAAACTCCACATCATGTGTACCTACCTCAAGAACTGGTACTCGCATAAGATGGAAAACAGAAGAAATTTACATGTTCTTGAGTAAGTTTTGCACCACGATTAAGTAGCATTGTCCCAGGGATGCTAAAACACGCTGTACTGTCCACTGAAACTGGATGTGGGGGCACACACCTATAATCGCAACATGGGGAAGGCTGAGACAGAGGATCACTACCTCTACACACTCTGTACCAAATTAATGAATAAATAAAAGTTTAAAATAAATGCAATAAAGGTATGGTGAAGTAGCACAATAAAATAAGTCCCTGTCTGGAGAATGCAGGGTCCTGAGTTCAATCTCCAATACCACATAAATAAATAAATAAATAAATAAATAAATAAATAAATAAATAAATGGAATATTCCATATTACCAGAGCAAATGAAAAATCCATGATTATTTCATCATTTATTAAAAAGCATTTGGTCATATCCTACTCACATTCTTGAAGAAAACTACAGAAAATTAGAATATCTAATTTTTATCTCTATTTGATGAAAAGCACCAACTTCAAATTTCCAGTCTACTTCATACTAAATAGTCAAAAATTAAAATCTTTCATTCTAAAATGAGGAACAAAATAAGAATATTTGTGATTACCACTGTTATTTAATACAATTCTGGAAATATTAGCCGGAGCAGAGACAAGGGAGAGAAATAAAAGAAATATAAAAACTAAAGCTAAATTGTCATAATTTGTAGATGATAGAATACAACACCAAACAATACCCACAAACACTCCCGCAAAGGACTTCCAGATCTAATAACCAAATTTAGCCATATAGTTCATTAGGAAGCCAACACTCAAAAAATCTATAGCATTTCTGTACATAAATAAAAATCCCACTGAAGGGGAAATTAAGAAAACTGCATTCTTCATGTAGCACCCAGAGTAAATAAAATACCTAGAATCAATCTAACAAAAGAAGTAAATAGCTTTTGCATTGTTAACAATAGGGTAGACTCCAACAAATGGTGCTGGAAAAAATAGCTTTTTCACAGGAAAATCCTAAAGGTGGAGCAATATGTCTCACTATGCACTACACTAAAATTAGAATGAATCGAAGACCTAACTATTCAGTCAGAAATTCTAGATCTGCTGGAAGAGAGCATGGGTAGAACTCTTGAGACCATAGGTGTAGGAAAAGTCCATAAACAAAACTCCAGAGCCTGCTATAGTGCTCAGTGGCATAGAACCTGCTTGACGAGTGCAAGGTTCTGATAATGCTTACCAGCACCCAAACAGACAGACAAACAAATAAACAGCCACACCTGCTGTCACACTAAAAATATCACCAACATTCAACAAATGTGAACTCATCTTTTAAGAAAAGTTTAAGTGGGACAGGGGAGATAGCTCAGTGGCATAAGTGTCTTTCTCACAAGAACAAGGTCCCAAGTTTGATCCCTGATACTGAAAAAAAAAAATTAAAAATAGAAAAATAGAAAAATTCTACAAAAGCTTTTTGCACAGCAAACTTAATCCAGAACAGAGTGAAGAGACAACACACAGAGTGGAAAAAAATTTTTTGCTGGCTTTTCTTCAATCACAGAAATGATATCTAGACTACATAAAATCTCTGAAAACAAACATAATTCCTGAATGTACAGATGAAATCTAAAACTACATATCTGAAAAGTATATAAGTTTCTAAAATGGTTAAATAGAAATTTTAAATAAACACAAGAACAATGCTCAATATAACTGATTATTTGAGAGGTGCAAAGTAAAGCAACACTGAGCTTCCACCTCAGCCACCCAGAAAGACTGGTCACTACCAAATATAAGCAACAACAGACATTGGAGGGGTCATGAGAAAAGAAGAACCCTTCTGAACTACAGTGAAAGTGCAGACTGATGCAGTCACTGTGGAAATCAGTGGGGAGATTCCTCAGAAAACATGTCTAGCAGGTACAGAATTACTTTCTTTTCTTCCTGAGGAACTGCAAAATCATATCACAGTGACATACGCACACCTGTGTTTATAGCTGCACAGCTTGTAACTGCTCCATCTAGACACAGCCCGAGTGCCCATCAATTGATGAATGGATAAAAAGATTTTTAATATACCATGGAGTACCACTCACCCATACAGAAACATAAACTTGACACATTTCTAGGTAAATGGGCCCACCCTTAGAGCATATTCTGAACTGAAATAAATCAGACATATGTATTCAAATATGGCATGGTTTCTGTGGTGTGATAAAAGAGAAGGGGAAGGACTGGGTGGATAGTTCAGCGGACTAAACAACCTGCTTAGGCAGAGTGCAGCATGCAATGTCAGCCCCACCCATAGAGGGTGCTGAGATGGCCATTGAGACTGGCCGTGGTGTTGTGCATCTGTAATCCCAGCACTTTGGGAGGCTGAAACAGGAGAATCACTATGAGTCTGATCTACATAGTGAGACCCTGTATATCCTGTCCTAAATAAGGAATGAATAAATAAATAAATAAATAAATAAATGAATAAATAAAATGGGCAAGGTAAGCAAGGGTCCAAATATGCAGTAGATATTGTAAAATGAAAGGAAATATTTAAGTGGGAACAAGAAGTATGAAAGAGACAAAAAGAAAAGAAGAAATCGAAAATTTTAAATAAAATAAAAGCAAAAATAGAAACAAAGCCTATGAAAATAGAAAGGGAATGCGGGTTTGAAGGGTAAAGAGGGGAATGGGAAGAAGCATCAAGCTGCATTACCATGAAGGTTATGCTTCTGCATATCTAAAACGAGCCAGAAAAACAAATTGAAAAAGAAAAACAGCATAAAAGTACCAGGGAACTTACCATACAATCATCAAGGAGTCAGTTTATACAAATATAATTACTGTAAATCTGTATGGAGTGAATAACAGCACTCACTGTTGTAATATTATTGCATCTAAAAGCAGAGATGGGCTGTAAAATAATAATAATAATAATAATAATAATAATAATAATAATAATGAGAAAATATGATAGCTTGCTTACAACAATTTATGTATAACCTCATTAAAAATCAGTAAAGATGTGTTAAATTTTAACTACATTTTAGATAAAATGGGCCTAATAAAGTTCTTTAGAATATCCCATTCATCAGCTACAGAATTTTTTCATATTTTCATGTGTACTTGGAGATTATTATTAGACTGGATTATTAATTGTCTATTTTTTTTTTTTGAGACAGTGTCTCGCTATGCAGTTCAGGCTGGCCTTGAGCTCATTTTTATAGCCCAGCCTGGTCTTGAACTCACACCAATCCTCCTGCCTCAGCCTCCCGAGTACTGGGATTACAGGCGTGAGCCACCACGCCCGGCTTAATTATCTATTATTAATTAAATTGGATTATATGTTAGGTCCCCAAAACAAGTCTTAACAAATGGAATTTTTTAATCATAGTGAAACAAAACTAGAAATTGCCAGAAAGATAATTCTGAAAAATTATGCAAACAGATGCAGACTTAACATTTCCTCACAATGTGTTTTGTGAACAAATAGTGGTTCATTCAACAGTCAGAGGAAAACTAACAATTTCGTTAAACAGGTAAAAATCAAAACACACCACATAAAATCATGTGGTATACAGTGAAAACTTTTGTAATAATCATGTTTCTGTGACTGTGACCAAGTATTGTACACTCACAATTTAAGGGAAAACAACTTTAATTTGTCTCTTACTTTAAAAGATATTCCTTTTTTCATATATTTGGTACAGGCTTTCACCATGCAGCTCAGGCTCATAGTGATCCTCCTGCTTTCAGCCTCCACAGTACTGGGACAAAAGGTGTGTGTACCACCACGCCCGGACTCAACTGCTGGCTCAGAACCCCTAGGGGAGGGGCTGGCCAGGCATGTGCTGCCAGGAATCGAAGCCCTGTCCCTGTTCTCACCTCGGCAGGTGCTTAGGCTGTTGAGCTATCTCACCAGCCCTAAGTTCTTCATTCTTCAGCTGTGTCAAAGGTAGAAATGTCAAAATGGAATGCCATGGTGGAAACAAGGTGCTCATTCCGTAGCAGCTTTGAGGCAGAAAAGCAAAGTAGGAGCCAAGAACAAGAGGATGCCCTTCATGGTCATGGTCCAAGTTACCCAACTCTCAATAAAAAGAAAAAAAAAAAAGGTCCATTCTCTTAACAACATAGGAATTTAAAAGTTGATTAATCTATCACTGAATAGAGTGCCACAGGGATCCAGTCGCCTTGCAAAGGCCCCGTTTACTAACACAAAGTCTTCAGGTCCAAACAATAACAACGGTTAACAAAGAGTCTAGCCAGCCGTACTGGCGTTTGCCTAAAGTTCCAGCCACTCATGAGGCTGACACAGGATGACCAGAAATTCAAGCCTGCCTAGGTAGGTCAGTGAGGCTGTCTCAGAGTAAAATAAATCTTGTCATGGAGCTCATTGATAGGTTATCCATGGGTCCCAGCTGAATTCAAAATTCAAAAAATAAAAGAGAAAGTAATACAAATGTATGTAAGTGTACATAAAATTAGAAAAATAAATTATATAATACTTAGCCTCAAGGTACTAGATAAAAAGCAAATTATAGACTTAAAAAAATACCCAAAATAATTATGATGAAAGCAAAAATAATCTGAAAGAATATGGAAAAAATGAAGCCATGGGTTCATTGAATATCTAAATAGAATTTGTAAATCTATGATTAGAATAACTAAATAATAGAGAGTTAAGAAGAAAAGAAATAAACACAGATTGGGACAGAGGAGAGAAAAGAAGTGGAGTGGGACAGCAGAGACCCAAATAAATAAAACTAGAGGGGAAAAGGGAGACATCATGACTAATACAAAGATTCAAGAGATCGTTAGGAATAGTTCTGAAAAAAGGTTCACTCTAAACTAAGACAATCCAGAAGAAGTGGACAATTTTTTCTTCTTTTTTTCTTTTTCTTTTTCTTTTCCTAGTAGTTTAAAGAACAGAAAAACATTGCGGATGAACTTTCTAAGTTTAAGAATAGGGTAAGTTATTGCTGGAGTTCTCAACAGTACGTATGCGGTTTTGTTAGAAGTGAACAAATTTCTGGAAACATACACCCAAACAGGGAAGAGCCATGAGTAAGACCAAGCACAGCAAGTTAGTAGTGAAACTGAATCAGAAAAAAGAAACTGCTCCTATAAGATAAAGCCCAAGTCCTGACCGAAGGTTTGAATGTTGAATTTTTTTCAAACTTATAGGGCAAATTTCCCATCACCTTTCCTCGAATAATTCTGCAGCACACAGAGTTTAGACACCCTTCCAAACTCACTGTCTGACTGTAGGACTACTGTCGCATCCAACCTAGCAAGGATAGAGCCGGAAAGGAAAATTGTAGACCTAAGTCCCTAATTAATGTAGGTGCAAATGTCCTAAAACATACTATGGTAACTGTTTTGACAGAAATTCTTAAAGGTCATATACTATGATGAAATTAGTGTCATCCCAGTGATATAAAAACAGTTGAATATACATAAATGAATAAACATAGTACAACACATAAATATAATGAAATATTAAGGTCATCCCAATTAATGCAGAAAAATGGATAAATGTAAATATGCCCCCATTATAAAAGTCCCTACAAAGGATGTGGAAAATGATCACAACTTAGCATAATATGACGTGATATGTATGAAAAACTTCTCCTAACATTGTATTGAATGTTACCATTCCCGCTTTGGCCAGAAAGGTGACTGACACTCCCATTGTTTTTATTCTACACACTACTGTAAATTTGAGTCAACAGAGTTAGACAGTGAAAGAAAAAAAGGCATAAAATGTGTATTTAAATAGGAAATGAGGACATTAAATTATCTGTTTATACACCGTGTTAATTATTATTATTATTATTTTTTTTTTTTTGTCTTTTTGAGACAGGGTCTCGCTATGCAGTTGAGGCTGGCCTTGAGCTCACTTTTGTAGCCCAGGCTGGTCTCGAACTCGCACCGATCCTCCTGCCTCAGCCTCCCGAGTGCTGGGATTACAGGCGTGAGCCACCATGCCCGGCTACCACCGTGTTAATTATTTAAACAATATAAAATCAACAAACAAACATCAATAGGTTTTCTATGAACCAATAATGAATTTTTTGAGAAAGAAATTGGCACACCAACTTCAATCATAGTATACATACACCATATATATATATATATATATATATATATATATATATATATATAAGAAAAACAAATATTTCTACAGAGGACATTATTAAACACTCAAGAACATATTTGAAGAAAATATTCAAAGTTGGGAAGATATCTCATGTCATGCACTAGAAAAAATTTATAGTATCTTAATGATGCCAGTACCCAAAACTCTTGACAGTTTCCATGCAATTTCCATGAAAACATTAGTGACATTTTAGTTCTCATTAACACAAAAAGTAGAATGAATTGCAGAGGCTAATTTAAGGCAAAACAACACTTTTGCAGATATCACAAAGCTGATTTTAAGACAGGTTACAAATAATAGTAAAAAGAATGATGATATGGGATACTGTGCAGAGTGCTGCAAAGAAAAAATGCAAACCTATACTAAGATGTTCTCTGCAAAATATCAAAATATACATTCAAGATATAATACACTATACACAGTATCTGACTTAATCAAAAATTAAATAATGTGGCCATCACAAAAATGATAAAATTTAACATCCTTCCTCCTCCTCCTCCTCCTCCTCCTCCTCCTCCTCTTCTTCTTCTTCTTCTTCTTCTTCTTCTTCTTCTTCTTCTTCTTCTTCTTCTTCTTCTTCTTCTTCTTCTTCTTCTTCTTCTTCTTCCTTTGAATTTCAGGGAAGGGTTTACAGAGTGTTCAGGGTCTCACTTCTAGGTCACACTCATAGTGATCTGCCTATTTACAGCCTCCCAAGTTCTGGGATTACAGGTTTGTGCCACCATACCTAGTCTCAATTGCCAACTCAGTATGCCCCAGGGGCAAGACTGGCATGGCAGACCTGGGGATCAAACCTCTGTCCCCTGATAGTTCTAGGGGAAAACTTTCATAGCAAAAGAAAACTAAAAGTGCAAATGGGAGCAGCGGCAGCAGAGAGCAAGCCTCTCTCCCTCTTTCATAGTATATGCAGCCTAGCACCTCAGGGTGGATGTAGCACTCACACCCATATCCCAGAATTAGATCATGAGTCAATCATAAACCCTAGAAGCCCTTCCCATGGCAGCATGAGGCTTTAGCAGGACATGTAGACACAAACCTTAGCACCACAGCAAGAAAACTGGAGCTTGATTTTTTTTTTTTTTTTTTTTGTCTTTTTGAGACAAGGTCATACTATGTAGTTCAAGCTGGCCTTGAGATCACTTTTGTAGCCCAGGCTGGTCTCAAACTTGCACCGATCCTCCTGCCTCAGCCTCCCGAGTGCTGGGATTACAGGCGTGCACCACCACGCCCGGCTCTTGGAGCTTGTTTCTTATATTTCACCTTGCACCAAAATTCAACCACAAATAGGTCTGATATCTTAAAATATTCTAAAACTACTGGAAGACAAAATATGAGATAATGGTACAGGCTGAGCTTTTGGATATCACCCCAAAAACATAGGGGAAAATATCCTACTGGCCATCAGATTACACCAGACTTGAGTATTTCTACTGACAAAAAGAAAAAGAAAAATGTTCTAGAAGATGAACAGACCAAATTCAAACAGTAGAAAATATTTGCCAGATTTTCACATAGGGTTAATATCCAGCATCTATAAACACTTAATCAGAATATTAGAAAAATAAGAAAGCAAGTAATTCAGTTTAAAAAAGGAAAAATCATCTGAAAAAATACTCCCACAAAATTCAAATCAGAAATAAATGTTGCCAAACATCTTCAGTCACTGGGAAAGTGGACAAGAAAGCTGCAGTCAGGTGACATATATCTACAAAGAGAATATATTAATACAAGATATTTGTGGAGATGTGGACAGAAGCCAAAGTTATGCAGTGCTGAAGGGAATATAACATAGTGTGACTATGGAAAGCTACATAGAGATTTGTCTGAAACTGAAGTCAGAACTACACTGTGACCTAACTCTGCCACTCTTGTTATAAATTTCAAGGGTGTGGAATTATCTCTAAAATGGTGTCTAGGGGCCTGGGAGATAGCTCCATGGCACAAGTGCCTGCCCGGCAAGTGCAAGGTCATGAGTTCAAACTCTGGTCTCACCAAAAATAAATACATATAAAATAAAATAAAATAAAATTACGTCTGCCTATTCATGTTTATTGGAGGACTACCTCCACTTAGTAACACATGAATCAAGCAAACAGCCCATTAAGAGATGAATACACACACAAACACAATAACCTAGTATTCATTCATGAAGAAGGAAAAATGATGTCATTTGCACAAAAAAATGCAGGAATTTGAAAAGTGGAAAACATCATGCTAAACAACATAAGCTGGACACAGAAGACAAATATCAGGCTGGCCAGATAACGCAGTGCACGAAAGCACTTGCTTAGGCAGGCACAGCAGCTGGGGTTCGATCCCCATTGTGCTATGCTCCACGCCCGCAGCAAACTGAGATGTCACCTAAGAGTAGGCATGGTGGTGCACACCTGTAATCCTAGTGACTGGTAGGCTGAAAACAGGAGAATCCCTAGGAGTCTGATCTGTGCAGTGTGGCCTATAGATCTTATAATAAATGAATGAATAAATAAGTTTAAAAACAGATACCATAGGTTCTCTTTAATATATATAGAAATAAAATAAACAAAAAGCAATTAAAACTCAGCAACCTGATAGAACAGAAAGTATTAGGTTGCCAGGAAGCAAATGGAGAAAAAGGACCAATGTAGAAGTAGGGTAGATATGATTGATGTAAACTATATGGAGGTCCAGAAGTGAATTCACTGGTTTGTACAATTAATGTGTTGCTATTTGGGATTTGCAAAGCAACTTATGCAAAAGCCTCACAGAAGATCATTTCTTCATTCAGGTAAATATTTCCATTTAATAGAAAGCTTGAAAATTTAAATTAATATTTCAAATTTGATGCAGATGATATCACCATGAAGTAGGATATTCTTTGTTTCTCTGTAACCTTCAGACTACAAACTAAACTCTAGAGCATATGCCAGTCAGAAATATACAAACAGACAGTCCATTTACAGAGACCAAATATGTTTTATTCCTAGCAGGTAGCACCTCCGGCTAAATTTCAGATTACAACTTATAGAAAATAGTTTGTGTTAGAAAGAAGGTGTCCTATAGAAGTTGTAGTATTAGGGTAAATAAAGACAGTGCTGGCATTGCAGATGAGGAGTAGAGAAAGTCTCATTATAGGTGATCAACTATTCTTCATGAATGCTTACACAAATCACGTAGTGGGAAAGTGTGCTAAGCCTGGAATCAGCAGACATGTGGTACACTAGTTTTTGACAGATGAACAAGCCCCTATGACCTTGAAACCAGGATGTCCCCCCGCCCCAAGTACTCAACTCTTCAGCAGAAAATGGCTGAGAGGCCTAGTTTTCAAATTGGATTCTTGCTGAAATGAGAGTGAAAATGGGCGTTGAGGAGCAAAGCAAACCAATGTCAGCAGGAATCGTCGAATCACAAATGCAAATAGACAATGCCTTAAATTTTAAATAAATATGCCAAATCTTATTTGCTCTGGATATAAAAAGTTGTTTAAATTTGCAAAAATATAAGTCGAAAGTGAGAGATTTTTTTTAAATTACCGCCAAGTATAAAATACACAACTCACTGTGCAAGCTATTTTTCATGGGATTACATTGCTAAAGAATTTATATTACATTATTCAATTGATTGAAAAACATATATTTGGATATTTGCCTTTAAGAAAGAACAGAATAGATGAAATAATAGAAAAAGTTATTAAATATAATAATAATGGTTGTATTTGGCAGAATTATGGATAACTTGATAGTCTGCAAATTGTTGTACAGTATTAAACAGACTGAAATAAAAGTTAAAGAATTCATGGCATATGGCTGTTGAAAACAGTAAAAATGAATGAGCTTTTGGATAAATCATTGTCAAGTGTTCAATTACAATATAAGTAACATTTCTTATAGTACTCTGCTAAGACAGGATATTACACTTAAATTACACGGGCCTTTGTATTTGCCGAGTAGGTGCTTAGAAAGCCGAGCTATCTCCCAGCCCTTGGTTTCTATTATCTTAATCCATATTCTTGCTTTGCAACATTTATGGAGTGCTGGGCACTTCAGCAGTGTTGAACTCCCAGGGATTCATGTGCAGAAAACTGGGTTGCCAGTGAAGTGGTGGGAAGAGTGAGTTGGACCTGGAGGTGGGAGGGAGGGGAACACCTCATCTATAAGTGAGTTCATTGCCTTTACTGAGAGACTGGTTTGGCTCCCTGCACACAAGAGTAGGTCTCAGAGAGTAAGGTGTGGAATGACTGGGTAGTCACCATGAGAACAGGTTGTTATAAAATAATTTATCCCCCCTCCTTTGTTGAACAGACATGTCTTTCCATATCCAGCCACACTCTTCCTGCTCTCTGCCACTAGCACTCGCAGTATGAGGCATCGCCAAGATCCTTTTACACATTAGAGCTGTTTGCCTACACCTGCAGAGCTATAGACAGAGAGAACATCTCAGACCCTTCATGTAGACATCCAACACCTTGTGGTTTGTCTTACCATTTCTCTGTCCATTTCCATCCTTTCTAAAGGTGGAGTCACGGCTGCAGTTACTGTGACTCCACTGAAACACTTACAGATCTTAAGTCCCCACAGCCGTGAATATCTGCTGCACCAATAGGCTGGGTTACTATTTTTTTTTATTTCTTTATTTATTTTCTTGTTTCAGAACCTTTATTTGTTTATTCACTCATTCTTATGGATGGCTCAGCCCGCTCAAAGGGCAGGGCTGGCGCAGCATGTGGTGCCGGGGATCGAACCGCGGTCCCTGAAGCCGCCCAAGCTTTCCCAAGCAGGCGGTCCAAATCACTGAGCCATCCCGCCGGGCCCCAGGCTGGGTTACTATTTGTGAGTCAGTTTTATTTGTGGGTCCTAGGGGTTTTATCTAAAATGGTGTATATAATTTGGAGTCAGATAACTTATACCAAACTATCAATGTACTGGTCCTCATATGAATTCATAATGTTAGCATAGTCTTATATTCAACACTCTTCTCTGAATATGGATATAATAATAATACCAAATCAAGTTACTAAGAAAATAGTTTTCAGCATCGTCCTTATGACACAGTTAACATTTAATTAGTTTTAACATTCGTGATTTTGTTTAAAAGCAAGGGAAGAACTTCCTGATCCAGCCCAGAACCAAACCGCACCGCTGGGAGTGGAGCCCACGCGCCCGCTGCAGGAAAGCCCCCTGCACCCCTCTTCCCTGCCTCTGCTTTCCCGCGACTAACTTCCTGTTCCAGCCCAGACCCAAACCGCACCGCTGGGAGCCGAGCCCTCGCGCCCGCTGTGAGTAAGCTCCCTGTGCCTCTTTGCCCTGCCTCTGCAGCTGGGTCAAGATCCCTGGCCTGCCTTCCCTTTCCCCGCCACCAACCCCCCCCCCCTTTTTTTTTTTTTTTTCCCCCCCCCCCCCCCCCCCCCCCCCCCCCCCCCCCCCCCCCCCCCCCTTTTTTTTTTTTTTTGAACCCCTCCAGCCAAGCTCCAGCACCGAACACATCAAATAGCTCATTTGGCAACCGATCTGGTTCACGGGCCTACCAGGACTATTCAATCCCAAAGCTCCACCTTCACCTACACACCACATCTGCTAGGATTCACAAAAGCTAGCAGCCAGAGCTCCAACACAGAGTCAGGAACCTCTGTAGAAGAACCAGCTTGCAGTATACAGACCAAACGCCCATACACACAGCATAACACCACCAAAGTGCAGAGGTCGCTTCCATACAAAATGATAACAACAAGGAGTAGGAGGCAATCTCAGGACCCGTGCCCACCCAAACCAAATACAGAAGACACTATCATGGAAGAAAATGCAAATTATACAGGTGAAACCTCTGAATTGGTAGCATCTGAGGCAGACACACAAGTGCAGAAACTTATAGAGCAACTGAGATCAGAGATAACATCTGAAGTAAAAAGAGAAATACATGAAGTGAAAAAACGGCTGGAGAAACGTATAGAGGACATCAGAGCAGAAATAATATCTAAAGTCAACAAAGACATGCCTAAATCAATAGCATCCCAAGTAGGGGAACAACTACACAAAAGTAGAAAGGAGAACAGAACAGAAATAATCTCTGTATTAGAGAGAGAAAGGATAACCATAATGACAGATTTCAATACTATTAAAGAAGACATCGATAAAAAAATTAGAGGAGAATAGAAAAATGATGGACTCTCTGACGGAGCAATATAGGAAAGACATAGATCGCATGAAACAGTATCAAAGAGATATACAAGAAAATAAAACCTTGATCACAAGTTGGCAGAGCCAAATGAATGAAAAGGAAGATAGAGTTTTGAACCTTGAAGACACAGTTGCAGCCAGTGAAAGAGTAAGAAAGGATCTTTTAAAAACAAGCAGAATGCAGGAAAAAATAATTCATCATCTGCAAGACGATGTGAAAATGCACAACGTGAGATTAATGGGAATCAATGAGAAAGAAGGAGTCAATACAAATGATATAAAAAGAATAGTAATAGCAGAAAACTTCCCAAATTTGAGAAAACAATCAGACATTCAGGTAACTGAAGCCTACAGAACCCCAAATAACATCAACGCAACTAAAAACACGCCAAGACATATAATAGTCAAGATACCAGAAATCCAGCCGAAGAATAATATACTAAAAGCTGCTAGAGAAAAGAAACAGATCACATTTAAAGGAAAACCCATCAGAAAAACAGCGGAGTTCTCATCACAAACCATGAAGTCAAGAAGAGAATGGAGCAGAGTGCTTCAAGTCCTCCATGAAAACAATATTCAGCCCAGACTATTGTAACCGGCAAAACTCTCCTTCAAGTATGAGGGAGAAGTGAAATATTTCCATAACAATGAACAACTAAAGAATTTCATGACATCAAAGCCAGTGCTACATAATATTCTGACAAATATTTTAGAAAGGGACCAAAATGACCCGAATCCAACAAATGAGAACAGAAAGATCCCACCAAATAGTGTAACCAACTAAAAATAGGAGGAAAAATTGGTAAACACAA
>PVJA010045357.1:0-15674 GCA_004027025.1 Myocastor coypus
AAAAAAAAAAAAAAAAAAAAAAAAAAAAAAAAAAAAAAAAAAAAAGTTCTGGAACAAGAAAAAAATAAAATTAAATTAAAAATTAAAAAAATTTAGTGCTTGCTTCGGCAGCACATATACTAAAAAAATTTTTTTAAAAATTATTTGGTGATAGGTCTCCTACACAGCTCGAACTTGTAGCAATCCTCCTGTCTCAGCCTCCCCAGTGCTGGGATTACAGGCGTGCACCACCACGCCCAACCTCATGTATACTTTTTTTTTGTCTTTTTGAGACAGAGTCTCGCTATGCAGTTTAGGCTGGCCTTGAGCTCACTTTTTGTAGCCCAGGCTAGTCTTGAGCTCACACTGATCCTCCTGCCTCAGCCTCCCAAGTGCTGAGATTATAGGCATGTGCCACCACACCCAGCTATCATGTATACTTTTTAAACCTTCTTCGCACTCCTCTATCCTATGTTGTTCTTTTTTTTTTTTTTTTTTGTGGGACTGGGGTTCAAACTCACGACCTTGCACTTGCCCAGCAGGCACTTGTGCCTTGGAGCCATCTCCCCAGCTCCCTATGTTGTTCTTTTAAAACCAGGGATCTACTCTATGCAGTACTGTACATTTCATTTAAATTTAGTGTTTACTTTTTATTTTAGAACAGCTTTGAAATTTTGAAGCCAGGTGTGTTTATGTATAATCTCAGCACTTGGGAGGCTGAGGCAGGAAGATCAGTGTGAGTTTGAGACCAGCCTGGGCTACAAAAGTGAGCTGAAGGCCAGTCCGAACTACATAGCAAGACCCTGTCTCAAAAAGGCAAAAAAAAAAAAAAAGGGTTTGAGGGCTGACCAAATAGCTCAGTGGACTGAAGTACCTACTTAGGGAGATGCAGAGGCTGGTTCCATCCCCAGAGTGCCTGTTGGCTCCAAGCAAGAGGATCACTAGGAGTCCAATCAGTGTAGTGAGACCCTGTAACCCTGTACTAAATACAGAAAAAGAAAGTATGGACTTCAGACTTGACTTGTCTCCTGATACAGGGAAGGCAAGATCCCACCATCTGTGTATGCCACCTACTGCCAAGCCTGTGCTGCTGCCAGGGATGAGAAGCCGGAATGTAAGGCCCATAACCCCTTTCTTCTGTGACTCCAGGATGTGCACCTGCTCCCTAATGCCAGGCTCGGTGGCCTCAGGCTGAGTTGTGTGCTCAATCTCTGCCCCCACTACCGGGACACCACACTCTGTCACTGTACATGGGGCCATGTGGCCTCACTTTGCAGGGTTTGTTGTGCTCTGGAGGTCATTATGGGGGCTAGGGACAGGCCCTGGTGGATTATAGACACTGCTTTCTGTGCGTTTAGCTGGGGATGTGAGTGGGGACAGGGACTCAGGCCTGCGCCAGCCCCATGGCCCCATTCCCTGGGCCCTGGCTCTGCCAGCTGTGTCAGCCAGTGACAGCACTGACAAGAGCACGTCACTGGCAGGTGGCACTGCCTCCTGTTGGCTATAGCTGCTGCTTTAGGTTCTCTGTGCCTGAGGCCCAGGGCCTCTATGTGCACCTGTTCTGGCCAGCTGCTGCGCCCTTCTAGTGCTGCTTCGGGGGCCTCCTTCTTAGCCTTAGTCATATCCTACAGCCATGCAGACCCAAGATGTGAATAGGTGAAGAATGGCAGCCCTGACCTGTGCAGTCTTGCACTGAGGTCTTCCCCATGGGTTCTGGAATGTCCTCTCAGTGTCTGTCAGGGCGCAGGGACAAAGCTCAGAGCCTGGGTGCTACCTTCTTTTGGAGAAGCCGCTAGCTCAGGCCCGCGTGTGCTGTGCCTTTTCTAGTCGCTGCACACTTGTTTTGTTCTTCACAGAGATGCGGAGTGTATGCCGCCTACTGCCAAGCCTGTGCTGCTGCCAGGGAGGGAAGCCTTACTTCCCTTTATGTAACGAGGGTCATGGGGAGGGGTCTGGACCTCTGTCTGCAGAATGGAGTATGACTTACTGAGTAGGGGCCGTGGCTGCCTCTGGCACCCTGCCCTGATGACTGGAGTCCTGCAGCCCTGGTCCTGACTGCCCTGCAGCCTTCAGGACTGCACTGTTCTTTCTTCAGTTGCTTATGTGCTTTTTGGAGCTGTGGAAGTTATAACCACAACCTAGCTTTTCTAAATTTGTTCATAAACATGCCATTTTGGTGGAGATGGAGCCCCGGCCCTGGTACATGAGCTGCGCCCAGCCTAGAGCGTGTTGATTTTGCTGTGACATGGAACAGCCAGCTCAAAGAGGACTTTGTGTGCCGCCTCATGGCCCAGAGCCTGTATCCGACATCTGCACAGAGCTGTGGCCATTAGAGCTTGCTTTTCCCCTCCTGTGGCCAACGTTGAGCTCCCCACCCCTTCCTCAGGTGCAGACCCAGGAACTGGGACAGAGCCCGGCTGTGGGAAAGAGGCCCTGGGGCCACTTAGGGCTGCACTAGGGCAGTTCAGAGCCTTGATGGCCGACCCCACGCAGTATGACGGTAAGGATGCAGGGTCTGTGGGGCGGCGTCCCGGGTGAGAGTGCATGGCTGTGGTGGGAGCCCTTGGGGCTGTCTTCTCTGTGGTACAGCAAGCTTGTTCGTAGCAAGCTGGCTGCTGAGGATGACGGGAGATGGGTCAGTGCAGCTGCTGCAGCCCTCACCCGAAGATGCGTGTTCTGCTGTTGGACGTCTCCAGAGGAGGAGGCCCGGGGCACGTAGGGGAGGTGCAGCTTGCTTTCTGTGGATCAAGCATACGGGACTGTGTAGTAAGTGGGACAACGGCTCTCCTCCAGCACGGACCCACGGCTGCAGAGCTTGTTCCCAGCAGCTCTGACCCGAGTCACTGACTCTTGGCGCAGGGTTCTTTGTGTGATATGGTCTTAAGTCATGCCCCATTTTCACGAAGCACGTTAAATACCTGAAGCTGGGTAACTTATAAAGAAAAGAGCTACGTGTGAGAGGCTTGAAGTCCAAGATCAGCAGTCCCCTTAGGCTTGGCTTCAGCAGGCATGATAGAGGAGCAGGATGCCACTGTGAGAGGGAGCCAGTAGGCTGGGGAGGGCCAGTCAGGTGTTGAGAGCGCCTGGCTGGCTGGTTCCTCTGAGGATGACGTTGCCCATGTCACCTGCTCCAGACCTGTCCTTTACAGGTCCCATCTCCCAGCCAAGCTTCATCTCTTCTGGGTGGGCTTGGCTCCTCTAGCAGCTGCCTGGGTGGTGCCGTCTCTTGCTGTGCCAGGCCATGTGCATAACACACAGTGCGAGCTTGCAGCTTACCTCAGGCAGGATGTGGTGGCTATTGTTTGGGAGTTTGTGTGTTTGTTTTCTTTTAGTCCTATTGGGAATTGAACTCAGGCTTTGTACTGAGCTACCTCCCCACAGGCTCTCACTAAGTTGCTCTGTCTCAGTTGAGTTGTGATCTCCTGCCTCAGCCTCCTAGGCACACACCCCGTGCCCAGCTCCCAGCTCCTGCTGTCTTGGGGCCTCTATCCCCAAAGAGTCCCGCTGAGGGAGTAAGGGCTGAAGAGGGTTGGGCCAGCCCTGCTTCCAGCAGCGGTGAGGCAGCCTTCATGCCGCAGTGCACTGTGACTGTAGTCCCCAGAATGGGGTGTCTGAGAGGCTTGTGCTTGAGCTACATGACCAGTGCAGAGGACACTGTCAGCTCTCAGCCAGTCCAGGAGGGAGTGGTGGACGGGACGGGCCTGTGCTGCCCACATTCCTGCGTGCCATGTAGTCAGGGGTCTTTGCACTGCCGGGCTGGGCTCACTGGGTGTGTTGCCTTGTCATGCAGGGGCCTGAGGCAGGCGGAGTGGCTGGCTCACCCGAGCCCTGCACCCTGGGCACAGTCCCTCACACTTTCGGCCTGTCTCATGGCTCCTCGGTTTGCAGCTCTATCTGCTCAGATGGCCGTGGTTGCTGAGAAGCTTGATGCTGCCGTGGGTCGCAGGAGGGATGAAGTCTGTGCTGAGGAAGTGATTCGGCTCAGCTCCCTGGCCCCAGAGGTCCCGCAGCAGTACCAAGAGGTGGGCGTGACAGCATGCGGCTGTTGAGGGCCCAGTGCTGCCTGTTTGTATGAGGGGAGCTCTTTTGGGGAAGTTTTGCTCAGAACTGAACCCAGGGTCTTAGTCGTGTTATGCAAGTTCTCCACCCCTGAGCTGTTCTGAGACATAATCTCATTAAGATCTCCAGGTCTTCTACTTGTAATCGTCCTGCCTCAGCCTCCCAGGTAGCTGGGATTACAGGTGTGCAGCACCATGCTGGACTCCTTTGCATATTCATTCATTCATTCATTCATTCATTTATTTATTTAGTCTTTTTGAGATAGGGTCTCACTATGCAGCTCAGGCTGGCCTTGAGCTCACTTTTGTAGCCCAGGCTGGTCTCGAACTCACACTGATCCTCCTGCCTCAGCCTCCCGAGTGCTGGGATTACAGGCGTGTGCCACCATGCCCGGCTTCCTTTGTATTTTTTTTTTTTTTTTTTTTTGCGGGACCAGGGTTCAAACTCACGACCTTGCACTTGCCAGGCAGGCGCTTGTGCCACGGAGCCATCTCCCCAGCCCCATTCTTTTGTATTTTAAAGATGTGTGGAGGAGGGCACTTGAAGCCTCAGAGCCTAAACTGTGTGTCCTCTGGCTGTTATCCTCCAAGTTTTCTGGGTCTCACAGCTTGGGCAGGTCTAGGGGTGGAGGGCAGCTATCCCCGGCCCTGCTTATCCTGTGACTTCCTCTGCCTCTTTTGGCGCCACTGAGGTGCCCTGGTGCTGCATGCTTGAGGCTGGGCCTCAGGTGTCTGTGTCCCCTCCAGGTTGTGGATCTGCTGCTGATGGCTTTCTGTCAGAACCTGACCGCAGCCTGCAGCTTTGTCCCCCCAGAGAGGTGAGGGCCAAAGAGGGTCACTGGGTGGTCCTGGGGGCCAGGCAGCATTTTCTCAGCCAGGGGCACTATGGAACACTTGCCCATGTGCTGCAGGGACCACCTGGTCCTCACAGAGGCCTCCTGTACTGGGCACTGTTGCTGGAGGCCTCGCTCTCTGCTCTCCCTGCAGGCAGGGCCCCTGGGCCACACTCTTTGTGAGGACCTTGTGTGCTCATGCACCACTGCCTGCAGTTCTCGCGCGGCTCTGCCAGCTGCTGCGTCACCAGGTATGCTCTGCCACTATGGCTGGGGCCGGCCCTCCATACTGAGCAGCCAGTACTGCCCTGCCTCCTCCCTGTGTTCCTTTCAGGGCCTAAGCCTGAGTGCCTCACACATTCTGGGCTTGGCTGCCCTGGCTGTACACCTGGGGGAGGCCAGGGCTATGCTCCCAGAGGTGGACCCAGGCCCTGCTGCAGCCACCCACAGCCTTCCTGTCCCTGAGTTCCTCAGTGGCCTCCTGTCCTGCCATGCTGGGGAGTCTGCGCTCTTCTGCCTAAAGTGAGTCAGTCTTCACTTCTAAGTCGTGGGTGCCCCCCCATACCACTGGTCACCGGATAGTCATAGAAGACAGGCTGGGTGGGGTACAGAGTTGCAGAGCTTGTACCTAATATCCATGAGGCTCTGGGTTCAGGGTCCAGTGCCAAAAATAAGCTGAGGAAGCCAGGCATGCTGTCTTCCTTTGCCGAGGAAGGAGCTTGTGGAGATAGCTGCTGGGCTGAGGCTGCGTGAAGCTTTCTCTAATCGAGGTCTGACCATCAGCCATGTGGTTCGCAAGTGCACTAAATTCAGCTTTGTGCAGTTCAGTTTCCTTTATCCCTGGTGCTGCTGTTGGCTCTGTGATATGGGGTTGAACCCACGGTCTACACTGAATTTAGAGACAGGGTCTTTTTAAGTCACTAAATTGCCCCAGCTAGGCCTAAAAGCTACAGTCCTCCTGCATCGGCCTCCCAGAGTGCTGACATTACAGGTATGCACCCACCACGCCTGGCCCACTGTTGTTTGGTGTGGTCCAAGGTGCATATTGTGCCATGTTCCCCATTGTCCATGTAGGATGGCTGTGATCAGGACCCTCGTCTCTGTCACAGGTTCTGCACGGCAGCTGTCACCTACTCTTGGTGCAAGTTCTCCCTTCAGCCCCGCGGAGCCCTGCGCAGCTGTTTATCTCCAGGTCTTATCAAAAAGGTGGGTCTCAGGTGCAGCTCTTTGCAACCCAGGGGTCCTCAGCGAGGCAGCAGCTCGTCAGGCATGCCAGCGGCCACCTGCAATGCCAGGAACTGCTGTGCTTCCAGGGCTGAGTAACTGGGTAGCATGATAGCTTGAGGCTTCTGCTCTTCTTTTAAAGATGCAGATGTGATGGGCTGGGGAGATAGCTCAGTGGCATAATGCCTGCCTGGCAAGGGTAAGGTTCCAGGTTCAATCCCCAGCTCTGGGAAAAAAAAAAAAAAAAAGAAACCTTGGTTCTTGGGGCAGGAGAGGAAGCTGAGAGGCATAAGCACATACCTGGCAAGCACAAGGACCCAGTTTGGCCCCCAGCTCCGCATGCTGTGCAGTGTCAGCCCTGGTTGCCCAGGTGCACTATCTCAGCTCCAGATGTAGGTGCTACCATGTGTTCCCAGAACCAGGCATGGTGGCGCACGCCTGTAATCCTAGCACTCAGGAGGTTGAGCCAGGAGGATTTCTGCAAGTTTGAGACCAGCCTGGGGTTACAAAAGTGAGCACAAAGCCAGTCCAAACTACATAGTGAGATCCTGTCTCAAAAAATAAAAATAAAAAAAGACGCGAATGCAGACACCTGGAGGAACAGGTCAATTCAAAGGTGAGCGCTCCTTGGAGAAGTGTTGTGTAGTGGTACCACTGACTTCCACTGGGTCGCAGTGCTTGTCTCGTTTATGAGAAGGGCAGAAATTTAATGATTGTCAAAACCCCTGAATTTCAAGAGTAACAGCAGAGTTGGAGTATGAATCAGGGTTGTTTTGCACATCTTTTTTGCTTGTTGAGGATGGAGTCCAGCCCCCAGCCCCTTCTCTGTGCACTGAATCTTTATTCACTCATTTTTATGGCCAACTCAGCCCACCCTGAGAGCAGGGCTGGCCCAGCATGTGGTGCTGGGGATTGAACCGTGGTCCCTGAAGCTGCCCAAGCTTTCCCAAGCAGGCGCCTGTGCACTGAATCTTAACAGACATGTCTGCATAGAACAAGGGATTTTCAGTTCCAGGCTTCACGTCAGAACAGACTGAGAGGCTGTGCAAGTCCAGGGCCCTGCACTGCTGAATCGCGCCCTGAGGAGCAGGGCAGGGATCCTGCTACAGCTGTTTTCATCATCATTGGCTTTGTGGGACTTGGTCCCAGGACCAGGCGTGAGACTTGCTGGGGAGCTTAGGAGAAAGTGGCAGGCTTCCAACTCTCTGGGGAGTCAGGGCCTTCGGGCAGCCACAGGCAGTCTCCCTCGCAAGCCAGGCGGAGCAGTCACAGTAAGACACTGGCTCACCCTTTTGGTGCTGTCAGTGAAGACCCCGCGCTGGAGAGCACGGTGGTCACCGGCAAGCACCAGTCCAGGCCGCAGGATGTGTCCACAGGCTGTGTACAGCACGGCCAGCTGGGGCTCTGGGTGTGGTGGGGCTCCTGGCGGGATTCAGGGCTTTGGAGCAGGCCTCCCAGGGGAGTGCCTCAGGCCTCCCAGGGAGCTGCCGCAGGCCTCCCAGGGAGCTGCCGCAGGCCTCCCAGGGAACTGCCGCCGGCCACTGGTCCCAGCCTCACTGTGGACTCACTTGCCATCTCAGTTCCAGTTTGCTGTGCTCAGATTGGTTTCAGAGGCCCGAGAGCCTCACCCTGTGGAGAGCGAGGCTGGCTCTGCCTGGAGACCCTTATGCCTGCCTTCCGCAGACTGGCAGAGTGCCGCTCTTGCTCTGTGGAGACAGAGCAGCTTCCGGGAGCTGCTGGAAGAGCCAGAGTTTCAGGTAGGTGCCTGTGCTGTGTGACAGTCTGTCCCTCGAGTCTGTGAGGCTGCGTCTGGGTGGATCTTCCTGGCTTGCTGTAGTGTTGCATGTAACTGAAGAAGCTGCAGGAAGACCTTGGTGTGCTCTGCCCAGGTCTCGTAACAGTCATTGCTTGTAGACAGGTTTTTACTGGTGAATAAAACTTTATCTGGTCTTTCCAGACAGGGTTTCACTACGCAGTTCAGGGCAGCCTTGAGCTCACTCGTAGCCCAGGCTGGTCTCAAAGCAGGCCTCCTGCCTCAGCCTCTGGAGTGCTGGGATTGCAGGAGTGCACCACCACACCC
This sequence comes from Myocastor coypus, assembly GCA_004027025.1. Classification (NCBI taxonomy): domain Eukaryota; kingdom Metazoa; phylum Chordata; class Mammalia; order Rodentia; family Myocastoridae; genus Myocastor; species Myocastor coypus. Next base: position 8,175 of record PVJA010045357.1, read on the forward strand.
AGCTTCTTTTTGTTTTTCTTGAGACAGGGTCTTGCCAGTTGTTCAGGCTATCCTCAGACTCACTGCAACCCTCCTGCCTCAGTGTCCTGAGTGCTGGACTCTCAGGTGCACAGCACTATACCTGGCTGAAACTGTTAGAGGCCTGTTAGAGGCCAGGCCTTGGGGTAGGGGCACAGCCGCTGCACTCTCTGGCCTTGTCCAGCACGTGAAGCAACCCAGCAGGCCTGCAGTTAACTTCCTAGGTGCTTGCTGGGTATTCGACTCCCAGAGCCCCAGACTGCGCTGACACTTGGCAGGGCCATCATTCTTAGCTTCGTGGGTCATGCGGCTTAGGGGAGGCCTCTGCCATGGACGGCAGTGCCGGAGTGTGAGAAGCTTGCTGTGCCCAGCTCCTGGTGGGCTGTCCTGTCTGGTGCAGTTGTGGCCATGGCCCTGGCCCAACATGTGCGAGTCCACTGCCATCCTACAGTCTGGCTTTGGGCTCTGCCCTCAGGCTGTGCTGCAGAGGTGTTTCCCTGACATGCTTTCCCATATCATGTGAGGTTTTGTGGTTAGTTCCCCTTTGTTTATGGAGCTGTTTAGGAAGTTGAGACAGGAAGTATGCCACGGTGCACATGCGTGGCTGTTTACTACACAAAGGTTTATTGTCAAGGGATCTAGATAATTCTTTATTTCCTAGTACTGCTGTGTAACCCCTGACAGGAAATGGGTTTGTAGATGCCACAGGGTACTGAAAAGCAGGTTTTTGGGTAGTGGGAAGTACTGAGATAGGGCCTCACTACAACTCACAGGGATCCTTCTCCTGCCTCAGCCTCCTGAGTGCTGGGATTGCAGCCGTGCAGCATCTGCCCCAGTGGTGTTGGTTAGCATCACCCCAGGGTTCGTAAGCAGTACTGAGGTTTCCAGGGCTTTTTGCTTCTTCATTTCTCATCTATGGTGTGAAATGCATTCCATAAAAATGACCTTTTCATCTTGGGAAAAGTGTGGAATGGCTGCATGCCCCTCCACCAAGACACTCTGCAGTCTGAACATGCTAAGGCCTGAGGTGGGGGCGGGCGAGCGCGGCCTGCTGCGCAGACACCTTGTGTATGGACATCTCCTGGAGGAGGGCAGGGTGGCTTCCGTGCCATGAGCCTTGTGAGCTGCAGCCTCCCCACAGCACGCACGACCCTGCCTCTGCCATCAGGATACTAGGGCAGAGCGTACGAACTGGATGTGGTGTGTGGTCCTTGTTGCAGTGGGTCACTCCTTATTTCTAGTTGACTTACAGAGACTGGCTGCAGCTGGAACTCGAAATCAGCCCTGGAGCCGACCCTCTGTCAGACACAGAAAGGTGAGCACTGTGGACAGCCTGGCACTGGCCTGGCACTGCGTTCTGTGCTGTCTTAAGGGTTATTTCATTGTGTCCTCAGTAGACTATTTGGGCAAACCGTATCTTTAGAGAATGATTTCAGTCATTTCTCCTTTTATTCAGTAAACACTTATGTACCTCCTATCATGTGTCAGGCATTTCCAGAATGTTCTGGAAGTTGGGGGCCAGGGTAAGGAGACAAGCCTGTCTGGACAGCACCTTTATAGAGAGGGCAGATGCGACGCATCCATTCCCCCGCCCACTTGCTGTGTTGTCTGGAGCTGGGCACTGTTGGCCCCCAGGAAGTGGCTGGAGAAGGAGGACTTTAGAGACGGGAGAGCTCTGTAATACAACACAGGGCCATGAAAGCATGGGCTGGGGGTGGGGCCTGTGGGGCAGGCTTGAGGCGGGAGCACTGCAGCCCAGGCACTGGGGGTCTTGGCACAGGCAACAGATGTAAAGGCCGAGTGTACAGCTTGGGCGTGGTGAGGGAAGCGTGGTCACCATGGTCACCACAGACATATGTGGGGGAGGAGTCAGGACAGGTGGCTGGAGCAGCTGCCCCATCCGTGTGGTCCGAGATCCTCCACATGCAGTCTTTTCTCCATGCACTGTGGCTGCGGCATCAGGCTCTGGGTGAACCGAAGAAAAATAAAGGGAACAAGCTTGGCGGTTCTTCCTCATTGACAGTGGAGTGGCCATGTCACCTCCAGGCCTCTGTGGAGCCATTGTGGCTGGTGGTGCCTTCCCAGGGCGCATATCTGGGTATGCTAGCGGGGGTCACAGAGGGGAGCCACCTAGCCCTGAGGTCACTGTTGCTGTGTCTAGATGCATTCTGGGATTCTTTCCACTCAGCCAGGTGCAGCACAGATGGAGGGTGGCCTTGCCCTTACTGCCCCAGTTCCAGGTGCTCCTGGCCATGTGGCTGTGTGGGCTCTCACTTGTGGCTGCTTCTCTCCGTGTAGCAGACTGCAGTAACTGTGTGCTTGAGACCCTTCCCATGGGCACCTGCACCATTGCCTGGCTCGGTGGCTGCTGGTGGCCCAGCTGTGCCTGTTGGTCAGTGACTTGGCCTACATCTGTGAGGTCATCCACTCCATGACCAGGGTCATCAGGGTATAGCCACCCAGGGGGAAGAGCCTTGCCTGGGTCTTGGCTGGTAGTAGAGGCCACCCTCAACTTGGCGCCTTTCTTGGGTCCTGGGGGCACATAGCATTTGCAAACCGACCTGTTTGCTGTTGCAGGCAGGACTTCCACCAGTGGGCAATCCATGAGCACTTCCTCCCTGTGCCCGTGGCTTCAGGAGGCTGTGGCGGGGACCTGGAGGTGGCGTGCACGGTTCTCGTTGACATGCTGATGGACTTCTACCAAAGGTCAGCCTGTGGAGCCAGAGTACTTTTCGCAATGGTTCAGAGAACGCTGCACTATCCTTGGCCCAGCCGCCTGTGCATGGCTGTGAGGTCGGGGCCCGTGGAGCATGCGCAGGGACAGCACCCTGCCAGCGGGCCGGGGTGCACAGCTGTGTCCACACAGCGCTGTCTCTGCTTTGGCCTGGGGCTTGGGGTACAAAATGTGAAGAACAGAAAACATAGCCTGGCAGCTGCCATACATGTAAAAGACACGGGTGAAGGCAGAGAGTGGTCCTTGAAGCAGTGGGTGGGATGATGGGAAAGACAGAGCCGTGGCTGGAGGTGACCACTGAGCTGCCTCCCCAGCCCTCTTTTTTTTTTTTTTTTTGAGGAACCAGGGATTGAACTGAAGACCTTATACTTGCCAGGCAGGCACTTGTGCCCCTGAGCTATCTCCCTGGCCCCCTCCCTGGCCCTCTTGCTAACTTGTGATCCTGATTCTGAAACTTTGAATCCTCCAGCCTCAGCCTCTCATGCTGGGATTACTGGCACCCACCACCACACACACTTCACAGAAGTAGTTGAACTGTAATAGGTGCTTTGTGCAGCTTCTTGGTGGTTCCCATTCGTGAGCTCCTGTCATCTGTGAGTCGGGGCAGTGTGATCTTTCCTTCCCACCCTGGATGCCTGTTGTTTTCTCACTGAAGTCTCCTGCTGGGACTTGTGGTGCAGGGTCACAGAGATGGTGAGCAGGCTGTCTTGGCTTGTCCTTGTGGAGGAAGACATCCTGTCTTTGATTGTGGCATGAGATGCTGGCTGTGGGTTCTCATGCGCATCCTGCATTCCTTATTTATTAAGAGCTTTCATCATGATAGGGCGTGGAGATGCCCTCTATAGAGGCTGGGGAGGTAGTGTGGTAGTCTAAGCACGCACTTGGAATTGCCCCCAGCACTTCCTGGCATGCGTCCATGCCATCAGGTTTTTTGTATTACAGAAGGCACTCTGTGGAGGCTAACCCAAAGAGCTCTGCTGGGTTCTGCCATACCTGCTGGCTACTGCTGGTGCAGGAGGGCCACACCTAGCAGCCTCCTTCCTGTTTCCTTGCAGCCCAAGGAGCTATGATCACAAAGAGAGCCCCACCTGGCCCCACGGTGGCCACAAAGGCAACATGGATCTCTTCTGCAGGCTGCAGGTGAGTTAGAGGGTGCCAGACCTCGGGTGTCTACTGCTGCAGTCCAAGACACATTTTTTTCTGTCATGGCGCCAGCCCTGCTGAGCAGCGTGGAGACTCACATCCCCCACCTGAGGCTGCGGTCCTGAGCAGTAGTGAACCACAAGTGACTGTCACAAAACCCCAGGCATAAAATCATGGAGCCCCTCTGCAGGTGTTGTGACGGGGTGACAGCTGTACAGCAGAGCTTCTGCGAGTCCCCAGTCGCCTGCTTCAGACTCCTGTGGCTGCATGGGATGGCAGGCCCTGAGAAGTGCCATCTGGGGGTTAGAGCACACAATCTAAGAGCTGCTCACAGGCACAGACAGGGAGAAGGGCCGGGTAGCCTACACCCTCTGTGCACCGACCCTGGTCTTCAGGCATATGTGATTTTATTTGACACAATCTGGTGTGTGGGCTCCATGCTGCTCTTCAAAGATCTCCAAAGGTGGGGGACAAAAGACAACCAGGCACGAAATCATGCAGCCCTCTGCAGTGTAGCAGAGCTTGATAAATCTACTCACAAGTGGAAACACGAACAGAGAGACATCAGGCCCCCTGTTCCTCATGCTCTTGTCCGTGCGGCGAAGGAAAGCGAGCTAGCGAGGCAGCCAACAGGGCAGGGTGTCCTGGCAGTGGACAGGACATGTGTATGTTTGTAGGGTGCCTGCTGTGCACGTGCCATCCTGTGCCAGTGTCTGTCCCTGTCCCTCGTGTCACTCCTCAGCTTTGCTATCTGGTTTATTTCTTGAACCATTTCCTTTTTTTTTTTAGTGGGTCATTTGACAACATTTATTGAGCTCTTGATATTTGCCCATCATTGTGCTAAGCAGATTATCTCATTTAACCCTGATAAGCTCCTTAGTTAGTGTTACTACTTCCATTTTGCACACAAGGACACTGTCTTAGAGACACTAACTAAAATACCCAGGGCCAGAATTCCAGAATTCATGCCCAGATCTCTCTGCCTCCAAAAGCAGTGTTGTAAACTGTAACAATGACCGCCCCAAAATGACAACTACCAACCTCCGTTGCATACTTAGCAAGTAATGAAGAACTTATTGTTATGTATGCATCATCCCATTTACTCCTTATTATAACTGTATAAAATTAGCATTATTATTATTAGCATCCCTATTTTACATATGAGGAAAATGGTGCTTAAAGAGATAAAGTAAATTTCCCAGGATCACACAATAGATCCTGACATCAGAGTCCACTCCAGAGGGTTTTCGCATCCTTTTTTTTTTTTTTCTTTCGTGGGACCACAGTTGGAACTCATGACCTTGTACTTGCCAGGCAGGCACTTATGCCACGGAGCTATCTCCCCAGCCCCTTTCCTCCATTTTATTTATTTATTTTTATTTTTATTTTTTTCTTGTTTCTGAACCTTTGTTTGTTTATTCACTCATTTTTATGGCCGGCTCAGCCTGTCCCAAGGGCAGGGCTGGCGCAGCATGTGGTGCCGGGGATCTAACTGTGGTCCCTGAAGCCGCCCAAGCTTTCCCAAGCAGGCGCTTTAGACCACTGAGCCATCCTGCCGGGCCCATTTTTTATATGCTAACATTACACATGTATTATCTCTAGTCCTTACAAGGTATGTTCAAAGTCATTGTCAACCTCATCATCCAAAAAATGTGTTAGGTCCCTTGAATAAGATCACAAAGCTAGTAGAGATACAGCTGGATTTAAGTCCAAGTATATCAAACTCTATTCAAAATAACTACACTGCCTTCACATTGAAATTAAGTTTTTGTATTTAATCTTTTTTTTTTTTTTTTTTTTTTTTGTCTTTTTGAGACAGGGTCTCAGTATGCAGTTGAGGCTGGCCTTGAGCTCACTTTTGTAGCCCAGGCTGGTCTCGAACTCGCACCAATCCTCCTGCCTCAGCCTCCCAAGTGCTGGGATTACATGTATTTAATCTAATAGATCATGAATCAACACACATTTGGCAAACGTCTAGATTGTAAACCTTTCAGGGTTTGTGGACTCTGGTCTCTCCTGCAACTATTCAATTCTTCCAGTTGTATCATGAAAGAAGCCATAGACAGCACATAAACAAGTGTGTGTGGTAGGACCCCAAGAAGTGTTTTGTTAGGGGGACCAAAACTTGATTTTCATGGTCTTGTTTTTTTTAATGTATTTGCTTGCACCCTTTCTTAAAGGGGCTGTACTTCAAGTATGGGATTTAGATGCTCCTGCCTTTGTTGCCTCAAAAGGCCTTTGCAATACTAGGTGACATCTGGTTCGAAATGCATTTTTATTCTCTCTACTCTGTGAGCTATGCTGTTGGAACTTCGATTGGAATTGCATTAAATCTGTAAACAACTTTGGAGGTATGGCCATTTTCACTATATTGGTTCTTCCTACCCAAGAACAAGGGATATCTTTCCATTTTCTTTTGTTGTTTTTGTTATTTTAGAATCCAGAACAATTATTTTGTCCAATATCTTAGCTCATTGCTCTGAATACACATTTTCTTTCTTTGAATATACATTTTCTAATATCCTTTTCAGTGTTTTTTTTTTTTTTTCTTTTTTTTTTGTCTTTTTGAGACAGGGTCTCGCTATGCAGTTGAGGCTGGCCTTGAGCTCACTTTTGTAGCCCAGGCTAGTCTTGAACTCGCACCAATCCTCCTGCCTCAGCCTCCTTTTCAGTGTTTTTAAAATTTTTTTTAAACTTTATTTTTTATTTTTTATTTTTAAACTTTATTTATTTACTTATTTACGAGGGGCTGGGGAGATAGCTCGGTGGCACAAGTGCCTGCCTGGCAAGTGCAAGGTTGTGAGTTCGATCCCCCTTGGTCCCGCAAAAAAAAAAAAAAAATTCACTGGGGCCTGGTGGGATGGCTCAGTGGTCTAAAGCCCCTGCTTGGGAAAGCTTGGGCAGCTTCAGGGACCACAGTTCAATCCCCGGCACCACGTGCTCAGCCAGCCCTGCCCTTGGGGCGGGCTGAGCCGGCTACAAAAATGAGTGAATAAACAAACAAAGGTTCTTATTTACGTTATGGCCAGCTCAGCCTACCCTGGGGGTAGGGCTGGCACAGCATGTGGTGCTGGGGATTGAACCACGGTCCCTGAGATTGCCTAAGCTTACCTAAGGAGGTGCTCTAGGATGCTGAGCTATCTCGCCGGCCTATTTCTTCAGTCTCCTTTTTTGAGAGAACTGTTGTTTTCAATGTAGAGGTCTTTATGTCCTTCATTAGATTGATTCCTAGGGGCCCTGACAGGATGGCTCAGCAGTCCAAAGTAAAGTGCCTGCTTAGGAAAGCTTGGGTGACTACAGAGATCATGGTTTGATCCCCAGCACCACAATGCTGCGCCAGCCCTGCCCTCAGGGCAGGCTGAGCCAGCCATAAAAATAAATAAATAAACAAACAAAAGTTCTGAAACAAGAAAAAAAATAAATAAAATAATTCTTAGATTGATTCCTAGGTATTTCATTTTTTTTTTTTTTTTTAGTCTTTTTTGAGACAGGGTCTTGCTATGCAGTTCAGGCTGGCCTTGAGCTCACTTTTGTAGCCCAGGCTGGTCTTGAACTCGCACTGATCCTCCTGCCTCAGCCTCCCGAGTGCTGGGATTACAGGCGTT
>PVJA010045358.1:0-15664 GCA_004027025.1 Myocastor coypus
CAGGCTGGTCTCGAACTCGCACCAATCCTCCTGCCTCAGCCTCCCGAGTGCTGGGATTACAGGCATGAGCCACCACGCCCGGCTTTCTTTTAGAATTTTATTTTATTTTTTTCTTGTTTCAGAACTTTTGTTTTATTTATTTTTATGGCTGGCTCAGCCTGCCCTGAGGGCAGAGCTGGCGCAGCCTGTGGTGCAGGGGATCAAACCACAGTCCCTGTAGCCGCCCAAGCTTTCCTAAGTAGGCCCTTTAGACCACTGAACCATCCTGCCAGGGCCCCCCTGCTTATTTTCTAAAGTTCTTTTTTTAATAAATTGGGGATAATGATAATAGTATTTGTGAGGATTACATTGTTACGGGTATGGAATAGTGCCTGATGCTTAACTGGACTTGAAGAAATGTGAGAGATTAGTAAAGTCCATAGCTGCTGCTCCTGCATGCCTGATTGTAGTGTGGTGCCTTTTGATTTTTTTTGGTTTTTTTTTTTCTCAGTAATTGGGAATAAGCCCAGGTTCTGTGACATGCTAGGAAAGCACTGGACCATTGAAAGAACTCTATGTTCACATTATGTAGGTATTGTTGTAGATACTTGCTGCCTAAAATTCCAGAAAGTTCGTCTGTGTGTCTAGAGAGCGTGGATTGGAAACTAATGAACACTGATGATTCCTAACACATTTGCTAATTTTTTTTTTTTTTTTGACAGATAAGGATTCACAATTCCAGATCATTAATCAAGCTAGGACCAAAGTTGGGAAGGATGGTGATTGTTACAGTCAAAGTAAGAGCCATCATAGTTTGAGCTAATTAATGAATCAAGTAATTTTTCCCCTCAAGGATGTGTTACTAAATTTTTTCTTCACAAAAAGCTGTGTGAAAAGAGTTCTGTGGAAAAGGTTAAGCTTTACATTTAACATTGAGCTAATGTGCTTTTTTTTTTTGCTGTCATTTGTTACACATCACCGGCCTCCCTCAGCCACTGTTAAATTAGTGATGCATGCTTTGGAATTACCTGGTGAGTAAGATTGATGAGGATTTCTAAGGAGTGCTGCCTCAGAACACAAGCCCAGCATAATGGTCTTGTGCCTCAGTTGAGAGGATCTGGGGATTTTTTTGTGCCCATTTTTAGAGCTGGGTTCAAGAGTTTATGCTCTGGACTTCACCAGACACTAGGCTAAAAACTGAAGGGTGAGCTTTTAGAAGATTGAAATGGAACTGAATATCACACAGAGTGGGCAGTTAACAGAAAGCTCAGGTTTCCAGACCCAGATCCAGCCAAAGCCTGACTGGTTCCTGGGCATGGTCAGGGCTGGTTGCTCCCTCGCTGATGTTCAGGATCTTTATCAAACATTGTTCTAAGCCAGTAGCTGGTCTGGATTTGCATTTGGCTTCAGGAGGCCACGCTCTGCCCTTTGCCTCTGTCTGTTACCTTCTTTCCCTGTAAGGGCCAAGAACATCTTCCTGGAGCTCTTGGGAAGCTTCCACTTCCATGCCTGGTGGCTTAATTCCAGCTCAACTCTTAGCTGATTACACTCATTCATGGAGCTTAGCCAAAGGCTGAAAGAGCTCTTAGAGATCCTATAACCCAGAGTGCGCATTTTACAGAGAAGAAAGAAGCTCTGGTGCATGTGTTCCAAAAGTCTTCAGTACTTTTATTTTTGAAAATGTTCTTTATATAGCTCTTTCCTGAATTTCATTTCTCACTCACAGTAAACTTATGATAGGTTAGGATGATATTTTCTCCTCATGTTAGGTAAAGAAACAGATTCCCAAAAGAGAAGAAACTCATCTGTTACATAGTCTGGACTGAGTTTTAGTTTGGGATACAAGGCCTACATTTAGTGAAATTCACAGACTGGGATTCTGGATATCGCTAAAATGTACTCATTACTTTACTGTCGTGATTAAGTGAAAGAATACTGCAAACTTTAGACTGATACATAACTCCTGTCAGTGCCCTTCAGACAGCTGGTTCTGAAGAAATGGGCTAACTGCTTAGCCTTGGATAAGTGGCAACTTCTTTGAGTTTTTCGGTCTGTAATACAAATTTTCTTGAAGTGTTATTTAGAGGAGCAGAGCTGATAAATGCTAACCTAGCCCTAGCTGCAATAGTTGGCAGCTGTACTTGTCTTAGGTGAAAATAAACATACTTTAATAGATAGTGAAGAGAAACCTTGATTTTGGACTTTTATAGCCTTCTAAATTAAAATTCCTTTGTTACTAACAGAGTAACTATAACCCTCAAAAAAAAAACAAAAACAAAAAAAAAAACCAAACTTTTATATCTTGTGTACAGGTATGCAATTTCCAAACAAAGATTGTTTTTGTGGCCCACTTATGTCAGGTAGTTTTAGACCTTTGGCACCAGGACAAGAATCTCTTTAAATACCTTTTAATTGACTTTGAATAAAGAAGTTCTTATTTTGAAGGGAGAAGGACTAATGTGAAAATCTTGGCATTTCCACATCTAAGTAATATGTTCCTGGATATACAGGAAAAAGCAAATTTTCGATGAGGCATCAGTTACGTCAGGCTTTACCTTACTGCATAGACTTTGAACCTCTTAACCTTTCTGCAAACCTGAACAGCTGTTCGGTCTCTATAGTTACTCTCAGGTATATTTCTTTTACTTAATTTTGTACCAAAACACTGATTTCAGCAATAAACAATTTTGTGTTTACTGGTTTGTCATTTTCCTCCAATGTGAAATATTCAAATTGCTATTCTTAAGCTTCATAAAGTACACTTAAAATGTGGCCATGATTTAAAAATTCAGTGGACTAAAATAAAGGAGAGGCTCAAATGCTGTAGCTCAGATCTCTGTTCACCACTTGTGAGTAACTTGTTTTATTTCTCTACACCTTAATCTCTTGATTGATAATATCCGGGATTATTTCTGGATGAATTTGTCAAATTATGAATTTGTAGCTTTGAGACAGTACCTTTTACCAATATTTACTATAGTAGCTCATGTTTAAGATGCCCTTTGATGGCAAAAGTGACTAAAAAAAGGAGTGTAAGGGTTAATACAAAGGCGCCTGGGCTTCCTTCTGGGCTGAGGAGGCCCTCCTCCTGCGGAGCTGTAGGTGGCAACGTGAGTGTATATAGTGCCTCTATATGCTTGGAAATGGCCAGAAGGGTGAGTTTCAGATTATCTCTGTTTAGTACATTTTAAAAAATAAGCTGCAAAAGAAGAGGGATGCATAACTGTAACAAATGTGGCAGTACATGATGTATGTAGAAACTTGCACTTTGGAAATTTACACTTGATGTAAATGTAGCTTATCTACGTGTATTTGTTTTTTTTTTTTTTTTTTTTTTGTCAGAATTATCTATGTCCTGAAAGATTTCAATGCAGTTTTTTGCTTAACGTTTCCTGTACTTTTTCTTTTTCAGTAATTGGGGTGAGTATAAAGAGGAATTAGGAACCTGAATATACTCATTTAAAGATATGCAGTATCCTTTTTGCAAATGATATCCTTTTAAAAGTATTATTCAAACTTGCAGCTTTTATCTTACTACCTGTCACAACGTTATAGTCTTGATTTGAAATTTTGATTGAATTTCAGGAAGTTTAAATAGTATTTATAGTAACTCAATTTAAGATCAATGGAGAAAATCCCAAATAATTTCAAGGAAATCCCGTTTCATTGTTGAAAGATTACAGGCAGAAGTTAATGAGCTTGCTTGCAACATAGCATTGTTTTTCTAACCTATATTTTCTTACAGGTTTTTATAGCCTGTTTTCAAAGGTGTTAGACACATGAAAGCTAATTTTGTATTATTAAATGTTTTGACTCTTGGTTTCATGAAAAGGCCTTTCCTAGTGCTTATCAGCATTAGGATAAAATCGATTAACTTGAAAGAGAACTTTTCTTTGCAACTAATTTATACCCTTCGGCTGATGACAGTGACCATATGTCATTATCCATAGCCCTTACACCACAGATTCAGTGTAGCTTTCCTCTTACTTTATGGAGAAATACAAGTACTCATTGCACCCGTGCTCGCTTACTCACACATTCTCTCCCTCGCTCCCGCTCTTTCTCTCATGCGCTCTCTGTTTCTTTTGCTGTCTGTCTGTATCTGTATCTCTGTCTCTTCCTCTCTTCCCCGTTGTCTTTTGTTACAAATGCTTAGTTCATAGTATGCATTTATTTGAAGTCTTTGGCCTCTTATCTAAGGAGTTAAGGTAGTAAGACTTACGTACCTGGGAAGAGCTGCTCCTTTTACATTGCTCTTTGAACTGAGTTACTGCTTTAGGATAACCTGGCAGACGTTGGAAGGCGTTCGTGTTCTTTATCTGTATTAGTGAATAATGAAGTTCAGAAAGAATTGCTTTAAATTGTTTTATTTATAGTCACAGTCACAGTCATTTTATTTCTTTGAGTACTTTGAATCTCAAAACTTTTTCTTCAGTGTTTTAATACATCATGTCAAGGTATTGTATTTACTCTTTTTCATTAATGAACAGGCTTTAGAAAGTTCTGTAAGTATCAGAGGGTATGGCTGTTACTTGTTTTTAATTAATTTGACTTATCCACTCTCAGGAATTAAAAATGAGTTCAGTTTAATGTAGCTTTCTCTAGTTTGAGGAAGTTTGGGATTTCCATTGTTTTTTTTTTTTTTTTTTTTTTTTTTTTTTTTTTTTTTTTTTTTTTTTTTTGTCTTTTTTGAGACAGGGTTTTACTATGCTATTTAAGCTGAACTTGAACTCACTGAGTAGCCCAGGCTGGTCCCAAGCCCACAGCAGTCCTGTTGCCTTAGCCTCCCAAGTCCTGGGATTACAGGTGTGCACCACCACCCCTGGTTTGTTTTTTGTCCTCCTCTTAGGTCATTGAACAAATAGGAAGTGTTACAAATATTGAACATCTATCTTGATAGCTCAAACAAGACTTTTTTTTACCTATTTTTCATATTTTCATTATTTTGCTTTCAAAGAGACTACAGTGTGTACTATGTACCAAAAACGTTTTTCCAGTTTTTATAACAAAAACATACAGAAAGTAACGTCTACAAAGTAATATCTGTATCTGATAATGAGTAGTCTTTTTTTTTTTTTTGTCTTTTTGAGACACGGTCTCGCTATGCAGTTGAGGCTGGCGTTGAGCTGACTTTTGTAGGCCAGGCTGGTCTTGAACTCACACTGATCCTCCTGTCTCTGCCTCCCAAGTGTTGGGATTACAGGCGTGAGCCACCACGCCCGGCTATATATAATAATGAGTAGTCTTTAAAAAAATTGCCACCCGAAGTTTTTCTTAGCTGGGTGTGGTAGAGTACATTGCTAGTCCCAGCTACTTGGGAGGCTGAAGCATGAGCACCTCTCGAGCTCTAGAGTCAGGCTTGGCAGTTTAGCGAGACTGCGTGCACACATGTGAGCGCACACACACATACACATTGACACGTACACATACATGCAAGGGAGGTAAAAGTGTTTATTAGAGGTGGTAGTGCATTTCTATAATCCTGTCACTCAGGAGACTGAGGCAGAAGGTGTGCAAGTTCAAAACCAGTCTGGATAATATTATCAAGACCCTGTCTCAACCCCCTTCCACCAAGAAAAAGACTTTCTTATGTGCAAATTGCTTTTTGTGATTATTTTGCTTCCTTTCTTGCCTTAACATTGATGGAAAGAATAATAAAGATTCAAGGTACATCCTTTTTGGGGATAGCAGCGTTCAGGATAGTAATTGTTTACCATTCATTGCATTATACATACTGGTATTTCATGTATTTCAGGATTACAATGTATGTAAAACATTGTGTCAATACTGAGTTATAGGGAACACATGTGTAAAGCTAACCTGTAGGTTTTAAGCCCACAGTGCTTCATGTGCTGTTCATTCTTGTGATGTTTCCTTTTCTTTTACTTTAGGAATGTATTCTTCATTGCCTGTTGAGGTTCCTCTGAATCACAAGCGGGCTCTTTGTGATCTGACACAAGCAGATCGTCTTGCCCTTTATGACTTCGTTGTTGAGGAGACCAAGAAACAGCGCTCTGATTCACAGATCATTGAAAATGACAGTGACCTCTTTGTAGACTTGGCTGCCAAAGTCAATCAAGGTTTGAAAGCAATCACCTACTTTATATTTCTCATTGTCATTCTGTTCTGTGAGTGTTAAGATGATTTTATTATGCCATTTTGAATTGGAGCACGGTGGTTTATGTCATCTGACATGGACATACATATTAAGATAGTGTATGAAAAAAAGACAGCATATGAAGTTTTACTATGCCTTTTACATTAAGCATCTTTGTTTTGTAAAACTGTTATTTACAATAGTGCTGCTGTCTTTATCTATGGACCTAGATATTCTTAAGTTCAATTAATGGGTAGAGGAAAAAAATGATATAAAACAGCTCAGATAGGTAGAAGGAAGGGTTTCTAGGGTGTCCTTGTTTACTACTTTAAAACATGGTGCAGTATGAGAAAGTTGTGGTGTTTGTACCTGTTATTTATTTATTTATTTTTTCCGTCTGGTTTGGTATTTTGAGGCAGGATCTCACAATTGAGTTTAGGCTGACCTTGAACTCATAGTCATCCTACTTCTGCGTTAGCCTCCCAAGATTAAGATTACAGGCACGCACCACCATGCTGGACTACGTGTGAATTCGAAAGAACTTTAAAACTTTTACTAAAGATATAATCATTTTATTTTACTCTTTCGTTAGATAATAGTAGGAAAAGTCCAAAGTCCTACCTTGAAATTCTGGCAGAAGTTCGAGATTATAAAAGAAGACGCCAGTCCTACAGAGCTAAGAATGTTCACATAACCAAGAAATCTTACACGGAGGTAGGTTTTACATAACGGTGCAGAATGTTGGTGGGAGCTGCAGTTTCAGAACCCCTCCCAAGAGATGTGCTCTGGAGGGCCGTTCGGGGCTGTGGCCTGCCCCAGCTGTTTGCAGATCCACCCTGCACTGGACAGAGGCTCTTCACTGTACAAAAACCTCATGTGAGGAAGTTGTACACTCCTTAAAAATAGCTGCTTTCAAGAGCGAAGTACTGTGTCATACTAAGAGCATGCATTGTGGTCACCCTTGGCTCTTAGCTTGAGTTTTGACTCTGCAGTTTGTCACTGACTTGGACAGGTTGAGCATTTTAGCTGTTTTCATTTTATGATCATACAGACTTCACGAGGTTCTTATGAGAAATTATTGAAGTAATGCATGAGAACATAGGTATTTCTAGTAAACATTAGCTATTACCGTATTTGGGCAGAAATATCAATATGCTTCTGTATACTTTACTGTTTGAGCTTCAGAAATGTCTTGGTGCAAATTATACATCAATCTTTTGATGTTGTTTTCAGATGTCATTTGATGGGCAGACTTGATAAGTTCTTTTTTTAAACTTTATTTATGTATGTATATATGTATGTGTATGTTATGGCCAGTTTAGCCCGCCCTAGGGGTGGGACTGGTGCAGCATGTGGTGCTGGAGATCCAACCGTAGTCCCTGCAGTTGTGTAAGTTGCCTAAGCAGGCGCTTTACACTGCTGAGCCATCTCACCTGCCCTTGATAACTTCTTTTTGTTTTTTTTTTTTTTAAATTTTATTTATTTATTTATTTTCTTGTTTCAGAACCTTTTGCTTATTCACTCATTTTTATGGCCGGCTCAGCCCACCCCAAGAGCAGGGCTGGTGCAGCATGTGGTGCCGGGGATCGAACCGCGGTCCCTGAAGCCGCCCAAGCTTCCCCAAGCAGGCGCTTTAGACCACTGAGCCATCCCGCCAGGCCCGATAAGTTCTTTTTGATATGTGAACTACTTTGTCATGACTAAAAATTTTTCTCATTGAATCCTGAGTCATGCCACCCGATATCTTCAATTCAGAGACTACCTGTGTCCTGCCTCATTGCACCGAGCATTGTTTTGCTTTTAGTCAAGCATGTCTTAAGCTGGGCTTGGTAATACATGTTACTCTTACTATTGTGCTGTAGCATATGTTGTTTTCTTACTTGAAAGTTTTATTTTTGCCCTTTCACCTAGTTTTTTCTTTTGTTTCTGCTTCCCCTGCCCTTTTTTTATGGGTTATACAAATTAACGGGTTTTATTCTGGCAGAATTGTACATACACATAACATTTTATATGTTTTTTGTTTGTTTGTTTTTTTTTAAGCATTTATGTTACGGCTGTCTCAGCCTGCCCTAGGAGTGGGGCTGGCACAGCATGTGGTGCTGGGCATTGAACTGCGGTCCCTGTGGTTGCCTAAGCAGGCGCTTTAGAACACTGAGCTATCTTGCCAGCCCACTTAACATGTTTTGATCTTTTCTTTTCTGCATGTAGGGTAAGGCCTACAGGGTCTCACTATGTAGATCAGACTCACAGCGGTTCTCCTGTTTTCAGCCTCCCAGAGTGCTGGGATTATAGGCATGCATCACCTTGCCCAGTCCCAGCCTCAGCTGTGTCTCAGCGTGCCCCAGGGGTGGGGCCAGCACGAGCACTGGCCCTGGCACTGGCTGGCTCACCAGGGATCAAACCCAGTTGCTGTGCTCTGCCCTAGCAGGTGCTTTAGTCCGCTGAGCTACCAGGCTGGCCCAAAACTTGAGGAGGATTTTTTTTTTTAATTTTTGATCTGGCTCAGGCTGTCTTAGGGGCAGGTCTGGTGCTGCGTGTAGAGGTGGATATCTAACTGCAGTCCCTTGCGCCTGACAGAGTTTGTCAAAGGGGGTGCTTTAACAGCAGAGATACCAGCAAGCCCCCTGTTTTGGTCTTTTTTACCCCACCTTTCACATTTTGTGGGGGTTCTATGTATGTATTTTGCACCTATCTGTTAACTGCATCTTTACCTCTCCTCCAGCTCTACTTTGCTTTTCTCCTCTTGCTAAATACTCTCCTATGTACTTTCGTGTCAGTTTTTTAGACTTACTAGAACGTGCTGTCTTTCTGAGGGGCTTATTTAGCATGATGGGCTCCAGAGTCATCCGTTTTCTAGTCAGGGATAGAATGTCATTCTCCGGTGGCTGACTAGTTAGTACTCCACTGCGCCTACGCACCACAGCTTCTTACCTGTCCACCTGCTGATGGATGGCTAGGCTGGCTCAGGAGCTGTGCTATTGTGAACTGTGCTGCCTTGAACATGGGTACGCACGTACCCTGTCGTGTGCTGACTTTCTTTGCTTTACCTGCATACCAAGGAGTGGTCTGGGTGGAGTAGAAGACCCAGTTGGTAGAGGTCTCAGTCTGTCGTCAGCTGGCTCTGAGGCAGGGCAGCATGGGGAGGAGGGGACAGATGGTAGAGCTGGCAGGCTATGTCTGCCACGAGCCCCTCCTCCAGCCAGGCTTAACCTCCCAGCTCTGCATTAGGCCCTTATCCACCAGTGAGTGTCGTGCACCTGTGATGCAGTCATGTGAACGCCCTGCCTGTCAGCATGTGGGGCTTTCGGGCCATGTCCAGTGTAAAGCATAAGAGGAGCTCTCATTTTACTTGTTTGAGAAACCTTCGTACTGAAAGTTGTGGTGGCTGGCTCCAAACTGTTCCTCGTGTAGAAGGTTCCTTTTCCCCCTCATCCTCACCAACCTTTATTTTCTTTGTGTGTTTTTTATGCCAGTCATTTTGATTGGTGTGAGATGAGATCTCATCGTAGCTTTGTTGTTTCTTTCATGGCTAAAGGTGCTGAGCATTTCACTTACGCCTACTATATACTGTGATATAGTGAGGTTGGAGAGGCTATCAGGCTTTGTTGAGACGTTTAAGATATATTTCTGCTTCACTTTGGGAGCTGCTGGCAGTTTCTCTGAGGAGGGCAAAGTGCAGCAGACTGAACTCACTCTGTGAGGGCGGGGATATAGCTCAGCAGAACAAGCACCTGCCTGGCTAGCACAAGGTCCTGAGTTCGATCCCTGCCCCCCCCCCCCAAAAAAAAGAAGGAACTCTTAAGACTGCCCTTGTTCCTGATTGATGCCTTTTTACGTAGTCTGTCACCAGGGCTTACAGGCTCTCAGTAAATTCTTGATTGATTGATTGATTGTTAGCAGTGGTTTTTCTTAATTGTTTGAACAACTGTCTTATCTGAAATTTGGTGCTTATTTCTCCAAGGTGATTCGGGATGTAATAAATGTACACATGGAAGAACTCAGTAACCACTGGCAAGAGGAGCAGGAAAGAGCTGAGGGGGATGCAGAAAAGTACGTCACTGTCTGTACTGGGAAATTGTTGCTTTAATTTAATTTTTGGCAGGGCTGGGGATCAAGCCCAGGGTCACGTGTGAGGGGAGCAGTGCACTGCTGCAGACCTGCGTGCCTGCCCCGAAACAGCACCTGTTAGTCTATTGTCTTATTATGCAGTTCAGGCTGGCCTTGAGTTCACTTTTGTAGCCCAGGCTGGTCATGAACTCACACAGATCCTCTTGCCTCAACCTCCCAAGTGCTGGGATTCTAGGTGTGCGCCACCACGCTGGGCAGCTGTGTTACGTTTTAGCTTGTTAAAACTTTTTGTTTTGAGATGGGCTCATTGTATGTAGTTCAGATTGGCCTTGAACTCATTGTGTAGCCCAGCCTGACCTTGTACTCTCAGGGATCCTCCTGGTTCAGCCTCCTGAGGGCTGGGATTAGAGGTGTGCGCCATCACACCTGGCTTAATTTTGGCATTTTGAAGACCTTTAATAACATTCCATAGTTCCTCAGAATTGTTCTATATTTTCATTAGTGATTAAAATTTTATCAGAAGCTGGGCGTGGTGCACACCTATAATCCCAGCCCTCAGAAAGCTGAGGCAGGAGAATCGTGAGTTCAGTATGAGCCGGGACTACGAGGTGAGTTCAAAGTCAGCCTGAACTGCATAGGGAGAAACTGTCTCAAAAAAACACAAAAAAATTTTACTAGAGTTATTCTATGATGTCATTTGTCTTTGGGACAGAGACTTGGGGACACAACCATATTAATGAAATAGTTTAAGCATTGGGCTGGGGAGATAGCTTGCAGCATAAGCACCTGCCTGGCAAGTGCAAGGTCCTGAATTCAATCCCTGGTATCGCGTGCAGTGTGGGCCCAGGAACGAGGTGTGGTGATGCACGCCTGTAATTCCAGTGCTGGGGAGGCTGCGACAGGAGGATAACTGCGAGTCTGAGTAGTCTCTGCCTAGCGACACCTAGTATCGAAAGAAAAAAAATTACAGGAGCTGTTGTCTGGCTGCCTTCTCATGGGGAGTATGTGTTTACTCGGTGTCAGTGTGGACCCCCGCCCCTGGCTGCTGTGTCTGTGTAGTGGAGACCAGTGGCAGGCAGACCGGCTCACTTCTGTCTGCGTCTCAGGAATGAAGAGAGGCGCTCAGCCTCAGTGGATTCCCGGCAGTCGGGCGGGAGCTACCTGGATGCTGAGAGCTCGCGCCACAGGAGGGATCGGAGTAGGAGCCCACATAAACGGAAAAGAAACAGAGACAAGGATAAAAACTCGGAGTCGCGGAGGAGAAAGGAGAGGTGAGTCGCTCTCGCGCCATCGAGCCCTGTGCTCTGCCCTGAGCTCACGCCTTGCTGTGGTCTGAAATCCTTTTTTATGCCTCTTTCTTTGCAGGGATGGGGAAAGACATCACAGTCATAAGCGAAGAAAGCAAAAGATATAGAGCAGTGTTCGTATGTGCACTCGATTGTGCTAGTGCCGTTGTCACCAGTATGCTGATCTTTTCGTTGTAACTGCTTTGTACAGAACGGTATTGGTCTGATGTGTTTAGTGATCGCTGCTTTTCAATAAATATGCTTCAGATCCCAAGTCACATGCAACTTTCTTTTCCTTACATTTTAATAGATATTATTTCTTATTGCTGTTTTTTGTCTCACCATGGTAAGTAGTCATAATATTCTGTTTAAAAAGGTAGTGCTTAAAATATATAAATTACACGTTGATCTGTTCTCATGGTAAAAATTAAACGTGACAGGTAAGGCTGGGTGCCATCTGCAGTCCCTGTCCCGCCCAGTTAATTCCTCCTTACTGCCCTGCCGGTGAGCTGGAAAGGGGCAAAGGCGAAGCCATCTGGAGGGAGTGGCCTGGCTGACCGCCATGGTGACCACAGCAGAGCTCACTATGGGAGTGGGAAGAAATGGCTTAGTTTGTGTTAATGTGGTCAGATCCCAGAAAAAAATACTAAATGATAGTAGCAAGTTATATATGGAGGATAGATCTACGTACGAAACTATGTGTAAATGTGGAGGGGAGATATACATGAGAGACTGGAGTGGAAACCAGATTTAGAAGATGGTTATGGCTTTGTCTAGTCATCCCTGCAAAGTCTTACACAGTCATGGGGTGGACTTTAAGACTTTGTGACTAATTCGCGATCCAGTGCTGGTTACAGGGGTGAGCACTACACCCTGCCTGCAGCAGGTAGCCTGGATGCAGCGTAGGGGAGACAGACTTGCTCGTTGCCACTGTTGCTACTGCTGCTCCCTTTGCTCCTGCTCATTGTCACCACCATGAACTGCTGCCCTCTGTCTTGAGCCAGCTAAGTATGGACTGGAACCTCCACTGACTGTGAACTAAATAAATCTTTCCTTTCTTCCTTTCGGGTATGAAGTATTGGTCCCAGCAACAAGAGAAAAGTAACTGAGGCAAAGCTCGTCAAAATAAACTTTAGCTTTATTCATAATATGGTCATTTTTTCAAAATAAGAATATTTTTGTTTCACTTGTTTATTAAAAATAGTTATTCTGTGTCCTATAATCAGATTTGTTGATGTGGTATGTGCATACATTAAAAAGCGTCCATCGTCCATGGGTATTTCCTTGATGGTTGACAAACTGACACCCTGTGTAACCATTACGATCAAGACGTACACTGTTCCCTGTCAGCTCATCTACCCCAGCCCTAGGCAGCCAAATATCCTGTTGATCTGGTGCATCTTTTCTAGAATTCATGTACGCGGGATCCTCCAGTATACTCTGCCTTTTTCTACTCTAGGTTTTAGAGATTGACCCGCTTGGGCATCAGTAGTTCATTCCTTCTTGTTGCTTAACAGTAAGTTCTGCTCTATATTGGAGCATTGAAGCGAAACTTGGAATTAAATGTAAAGTGTTGTACATTAAGTAATGACAGTTTGGATACTTTAAGACTAGATTAGAAGTTTTGTTTCTGGGCCAGGAATATAGCTCAGCGGCGGCACAGTGCCTGCCTGGCAGTTGAGAGGCTGTCAAGTAGATTCCTGGTGAAAAAATAAATAAATAAGAAATTAAAACCACCAAAAACTTTCACTTCCAAATAAAATGAAACCTCGCTATTTGAATAAATAAACAAAGGTTTAATTTGGATCCAATTAACTGTTGGGTTTTGAGTGCTCAGATTTCTGTGCAGAGGTCTTGAAAACAAGGGCTTAAGAATCATATTAATCACATAAAATTGCTACTTTTGTAGGTCAGAACTACTTGAATTATGAGCAGTTTTACTTTGTGTGACTCAGCTTTTAATTTTCTTTTAAATTATGATTTCTGGGGGCTCGCGGCTTAGCTCAGGGTTAGCTCAGTGTTTAGAGTGCCTGCTTGGGCAGACCCAGTCTGGTGCAGGGCACCTTCGTTTGATCTCCAGCTCCATATGCTGCACCAGCCACTCCCTTAAGGCAGCCTGAACCAGCCAAAAAAGTCCTTAAACTGTGGTTTCTACCACGTGGAAGAACTGTAGAGTAAGATTGTACGACACTCGCGGTTTTTTTCTTTTTCTTTTCTTTTTTTTTTTTTTAAGTATTTGGTACAAGCTTTCACTATGCACCTCAGATTCATGGTAATCCACCTATTTTCAGCCTCCCCAGTGCTGGGATTGCAGGCATGCACTACCATGCCTGGACTCAGTGGTCCGTGTGACCTGTGTGTCAGGGATCCATCCCCAGTCCCTGTGCTTCCCAGGCAGAGGCTTAGTCCCCTGAGCTATCTCACCAGCCCTCAGGCCTTTTTTTTTCTTCTTCCTGATAGTTTAGGAAGGAGGAAGGGTGGAGGAATCAGACAGTAGAGGAGTATAGAGAAAGGAAAATACCTAAAGTGAAGAGTTCTTTAAAGCCCAAACTGTTAAAGTGGTGTCACCTGCTGATGCCTATCAGTAAAATGTCACGTTAGGTGACAAAGAGGCATATTTGTTGTTGCTAAACCAAGGAATTTTCCAGAATTCTCTTTGGGTTTGACTTCTGTGTACTATAAACTCCTGGAGAGTAGGTTTTTATCTTTATCGATGTAACCCCTGCACATAATATTTGCATATTTGTTATTTTAAATTTTGACAGAAGAATTCACGTAACTTCTAGTTTATCATTGCTAAAGCACTGGTCCATTTTACCCATGCATTTAGACCCAGCTTAGGTAACATCTGTTCACCCACATTTCTTATCTAATAAATTTATAAATAATTTCATCTGAAATCTCATAAAAACAGTGATAACAGTTAATGTGTATTAAAAGGCTGTGAGACCCTGTCTCAATGTGCAAGGCTGGGAGTGTAGCTCCGGGTGAAGGCCCTGCGTTCAGCTCACAGCATTGAGGGAAAAAAGGCTGCCACAGGCAAGTGTGCAGCACACGGCTGTGCTGCAGCCGTAGGCAGAGGTAGGAAGGATGGCCTGAGCTCAGGAGTTGGAGACCAAGTCTAGGCAGCATAGTGAAACACTGTCTCGAAAAGTAAGTGAGAAAGTTGTAAACTACACCTACAGTGTCACACACTAGCCATTTTCATCTGTCTTGGCTGGCTAGGACTAGGCTGTGGAGCCCCCGCATGTGCCCCGTCATGACCAGAGGTGCACTGTGCAGTGGTGCAGAGGGGCCGTCCTCCCACTCTGTGGCCTTCTCATGGTGCAAACAGTAACCACCGTTCTTTCCCACAGCCCACTGACCACTTACTCTTTGTGTCTTGGAGTGAGACTCTCCAGGTGTGTCATTCATATGGGTGCAGTCATGGCATATTCGGCCTCTACAGCTGCTGCTTTCACTCTGCCCAGGGGTTTCAGGTTCCTCTGTGTTCGTCTGTATTAGTGCCTCGCCCCTCAGGCTCAGCTGATCATTGTCTTTGGGGCTACACTCATCAGCTTTGCTAAAAATTGTGGGTAATTAAAGATAAACCTGGGGTCTGGCAGGATGGCTGAGTGGTCTAAAGTGCCTGCTTAGGAAAGCTTGGGCGGCTGCAGGGACCGTGGTTCAATCCTGGGCACCACATGCTGCACCAGCCCTGCCCTCAGGGTAGGCTGAGCCAGCCATAAAAATAAAAGTTCTGAAACAAAACAAAACAAAAAGTTAAAAAAAAAAAAAAAAAAAAGATAAAACCAAGAGTGACCTTCACTGTGTCTTTTATTGCCTTAGACCTTGGGACATGGGTTGTTAATCATTTAGGAAAAGTTCACAGAACAAGGCCCTAAATTTACATGGGCCCTGCAAGACAGAGGACACCGAGAGAGGAGATATACAGGGGCATTCAGCCACAGCAGATGTCGCCACACCTTGAATACCGGGTCACCTGGGATTGCAGGGGTGCCTCACCAGGCTGAGACTGCCCCCAGCAAGGTGGTGAGGATTCCTCCAGAGCTAGGAAAGCAGCTCTAGACAGTGGGCCGCCGGCCCCACAGCACCCCATAAAGCTGGCGTCTGTCCTGTGGGATTGGGCCAATCTGACCCACTTCTTCACACCTGTGTCTCCTCATCTTCTCTAAAGTCCTTTGCCTGCCTTCCCTTTTTTTTTTTTTCTGGTCAGAGGACCAGCTTCTTGTTT
>PVJA010045359.1:0-15698 GCA_004027025.1 Myocastor coypus
TATATGTATTAATCTAAACTGATCCGATGATGAAAATATGTAATATAACCATTGTTAAATTTAAACAATAAAAGAATTGAAAAAAAAAAAAAAAAAAGAAAGAGCTGTGGTTGTCCCTTGCTGCTTTGCTGCCTTCCACCTACCATGGGCTGTTGCTCCTCTGCGATGCCCTCTGCCATGCCACCCTGCGTTGGAGCCAGGAGATTATGGACTGAAATCTTTGCAAACGGTGAGCTAAATAATTCCTTCTCCCTTTAACTTTGGGTGTTGGCTATTTTTGTCTTAGCAATCAGAAAAGTGACTAATATACCTACTGAAACTCTAAGGCAAGGAAATGCTTAATTTACTTGGGTTATAGAGTTAGAAGCTACTGGTCTTTGACAACCAACACCTACTAGCTCTGTGCTAGCCTGACTTTGGAATGAAGAAAACTCATTGTGAGAAGAGCATGGAAGTCAACAGGACAGGCTAAGCCTGAACAGGACTACTGAGAAGGGGAGGAAGGCAAGGTGGCCCTGCACTTGTTCATAAATAAAGCCAAAGATACAGGAATAGGATCAAGAACATTCGGCTCATGTGCCAAAGAGCCTAGAGGGTGGAAGCACAGGCCAGCCAGGAGAACTCTGCCTGGGACAGGCTTCATCTTAGGTGTTACCAACAACAAAGAGGAAATGTTCCTATGTACTAAGAAAGAAGCCAGGTCATGTGAATGGATAAGAGGTCATGGCTGGAGATGTTGACCTGAGGGCTGCCATCAACACCTCGATGAAAGTGGAATCCATGCGAGGAAAGCTGTTTCCCAGGAGAAATAGTGTAGAAAGTAGAGCAAATGGCAAGTAAAGTAATCCTTGGGGGCGCAGATTCCATCAGACAGCACAAGGTGGCCAGTATGAGTCAAGGGGAAAAGCCAAGGATAAAGTACAATTAAGGGACTGACCCAGGAGAGGCCTGGCCTACCTAAGGATAAACCAACATATACTTCTACAGGGGTCAGGAGTGGAGAAAGGGAAGAGGGCCAGATAAACTACCTCAACCTCATGTCCCTTGCTTTTCCAAGAAATGGAATTCCCTTAAGAACTTTCAAAACCCTTCATGTCCCCTGTCCTCAATCTGCAAATCCTACCAGAAGCTCTGTCTACTCAGGAACATCTTTTTTCTTTCATTTGCAAAGTTCCCACACAGCTATCCACCTGTTGGTTCTCCTTCTGAAAGCTGTCAACCTTGCCCACAACTCCAGGACTCTCTCTGATTGCCTGAAACTCTCCCATTGCCTTGAACTAAGCCATGAAATGCCATGGCTGGGTCACCTGTTCCTTCCAGTGGATGAAGACATCACAGTCTATACCCAATTATTATCCCCATAGTATCAAACAATCTCTAAAATTCTCAACTGAATCTGATGTTGGGGAAGCAAAAAATGACATACTCACTTTTCCATTTTCTCCAGGAAACTGGTGGAATCAGTAGAAGAAAAAGATGTATAAAAACAACTCAATCGTTTTTTTTTTTTTTTTTTTTTAATACAAAAACAAGAGTTGCATTGATTAGTGATTTATTTTTTGGAAGTAGCTTCTACCTATAGATGTATTAGCCTATTAGGGCTAAGTAACAAGGTATCTGCATAAATGACGACAAGGTATCAAAGAGAAGTAGGAGTGTCATAACTGATAAGCACCAAGCCAAGGCCTGTAGCTCCAATTCTTACCATGTGAAATACTTCTGAAGTAGTCAGCATAAGATATAAAAAGACAGATCAGCCATGGGTAGAAATGGAGCAGGTAAGGGGTAGCAAGAGTCCCATTTCAGTTGGCAAGTCTCAGACAGGCCTTTTCTTAGGTACCTTCTAATTCTCACCTTTTTTTTGGTATATGCAAAGTCTACAAAGCTTTTTACACTTTTCAGCCCTGCATTTTCTTTCCAAAGTAGGATCTCAAGACAACCTTTCTGTCAGAGCTGATGGGATGAGGTTAACATCCCCAAAGTATAAAAACAAAATCATCTATATTTCTGGCTTCAAACAAGATGAACTCCATTTAAATACGGACCTCCCACCACCCCAAGACCCACAAGTCTATTTACTTTGTCCCTGACATACCCAAGATAAGGATGGTTACAATTATAGCAGTATGAGTTTTTAGGCACCACAGTCAGTAACCTTTGTAAAACAGTCTCCACTCCTGTCTTTGACATACTGAACCTCCCCACCCACTGCAGCTCATAGCCCTTCCTGCTTACCCATGAAGCCAATAGACCAACCTTGTAGGAGGTACTCAGGAGTCTGGGGAGGAGGCTGGCTGGGAAAGGTGAGCCTCAGATAACTTTTTCTACCATTTAGAAATGCCTTATAAAATATATATCAAGACTCAAAGTCTGGTAGGCTTCCGTCCCTTGGGTATTGACTGTCATAGCGCTAACATGCAATGATGCATTATACTTAGGTGACCCTTGTTCATTCTGTGCCCAGCCCACCACTGCACTATCTCTTTGAGCTGCCCAGAAAAGTCTGACACACTTAGATTCACTGCTGGAACCCAGTCTACTCCTTCCCATTCTGGTGTTCTGACTACTTGGCCACTGGGAAGTCCTTTATACCAGAAATATATGTCAAGTCTGTGACTATTATTCTATTAACTTTGTATACATTCTAATACCATAGTCCCCTAAAAGGCTATGGGGAACTTCTAAACCACAGTACCTGCAAATGTGACCTTATTTGGGATAGGGTCTTTGTAGATGTAACTGGAGTAAGATGAAGTCACTGGGTGGGCCCTAATCCAACAGAAGAAGAGGCAGGTACAAAGATGTTGAGAAAAGAGACTAACACGGGACAGAGGGAGACCCTGCAGGATGCAGCTGCAGACACAGAGGGCTCAGATACTGGGAGAGCAAGGAAGGGCTCTTCCTAGACTCATAGGGAGCTGATCCTGCCCACACCCTGGCTTTGGACTTTTAGACTCCAAACTGAGGACATTCCAAGCCAATGGGGTTGTGAGATTTTGTTACAATAGTCCTGAGAAACCAATACTGCATACTCGGGGATACAATTTGGGGTACATATCATTGGGAAATACGCCTGCACCAAAGCTACCATTAAGTATTTATAGCAAACACAAAGTCACATGTTCAAATAGGCTGCCTTCCTGACCTCACAGCCAGCACTGGAGCTTCCAGATCAGAAAGCTGTTGTGGTGCCACAGCTATGCTCCATTCTTTTAGTTCCCTTACTACCAGGGTGTAGAATACTGTCAATGCGGGCTATCTGTTGAGCATCATGGCTATGATATGGCCTCACAACACTGCTGAGGAAGGCACAGGAAACTCCACTGCATTTTTACTAGCTACACCAGGGGTCTAGGGTCAGAGGTGCACCCCTTGCTTCCTGACTCTGTCCATAGGACCAGGACCCGGGTCCCACTCTCTGCACCACACCAGTTTGCTCCTCTTGCCCTTATGATTGTTACCTATCTCTGAATATCCTCTAGTAAGCTGTCACTGAGTTGCAGAGAACTCTGTGCACGGTGTCACCTGAGCCCAGTAATGTTGATAACCTGGACTCCATAGAACCCTTTGCCCTGGGTTCCCTCCCAACATAGAATCATTGCACCTCCTCAAGTGTGATCACCTCTGCTCCTTCCTATTTTATGTGGCAACTGTGTTGACAGAGCTCTGCCTTATTAGCTGTCCTTTCCCGGAGAGCTGTCATTCCCTTAGCAGCCTCTAACTGGAGTCTGACTAAAAACTAGGAATCTCTCTGGGAAAGCAGAGGAAGTGCCACCTGCATGCTGTGACAAAGAAAAAGGAGAAAAGCAAAGGAGGAGGGGACAGGGGTGTCAGAGAGAGGAGGGAGGAAGGGAAGAAAGAGAAAGGTAGGAAAACAGAAGGCTAGCCTAACCCGTGCTGGAGCATACTCAGATTTACAAAGGGTAACTGTCACCTGCTTAGGAAAACATCAATAAAAATACAATGTGCTATTATTTGTAATATTTAAATGGGTGTTTGTGGGTGCATTCGTAGGTGTGGAAATCAGCCAGTACAGGGTCTCCTGGCAGTACAACCAACAATCCATTCTCAGCTGTGCAAATCAAATGGGTTCTTAGGCCTGCTGAGGACATTTTTATACTGTGAGTCACAGTCACCACACCTGTCCTGGTGCTGCTATTACCTAACTGCTCCACAGGGCTGAGCTGCTTAGCCCACTGCTGTGGGTGGAGGTGCCTGCTCTGACAACACCGGCTCTGGCTGTGAGGTGCCAGTGCCCAACAACTGTGCCAGAAGCCACTCTATTCCTATAAAGCCAGCAAGTTACCAAGCTTGTTTTGTGTCTCAGTTTCTTATCTAGCAGTAACAGTATTTCTTAGAGGTCCTATGAGACTTAAGTGAGTGTACATATTTTATATATTTATATGAACAAACTCATATATACTTTTTGTTTTGTTGTGAGACAAGTTTTCATTATGCAGTTCAGACTGGCTTCAAATGCAGAGCAGTTCTCCTGCCTTGGTCTCCTGGCTGCTGGCATTACAGCTGAGTACACCACATCTGGCTTTTCTTTCCTTCTCTTGCACTCTGTTTCTTTTTTGCTTTGGGCTGGTCCCAAGAACTTCACACCAAGTCATACCCTCAGCTCTGTTTCAGTTTTGGGCCAGGGTCTCAGTCACTAAGCTGTCTAGGTTGGGCTCCCACTTGCAATCCTCCTACCTCAGCCTCCCAGCCTGCTGGGACTAACCATGCCTGTGATCACACATACACTGTTTATAAAAAACTGAGCACAGTGCTGGCACACAGTGATCCCTAAATAAATGTTTAGTGGAAATAAAGCGAGGGTGGCCAGTAGCTCCTCATACCACTGAACTTGGCCAATGCACTGCTACAACAGGAATGGGGCTCACAGTGCTGAGCATCTCACCTGCCCAGTGCACATGAGGCCTGCAGTGAGCCTGAAGGAATGGAGGGATGTGGAAGCACAAAAACCAGGCACAGGGAAAAGAACTCCTTTGCCCCTCTGCTCCAACAATCCTCCTCAAGGACCACGGGGTCACCCAGGGAGTCTGCAGAGGACACTAAAGAACCTGTCTCAGAGCCTCAGGGACAGAGTTTATATTTTACCTACTTTGCCTTCAAAACATGTGTTTCTTTTCCATGGGGCATTTTAATCAAAAGCACTACCCTTTATCATAACTGAGGTCAAGGTTCTATGTATATGTTTACTATATTTATTTGTATTTATCATACAAATTCAATTTCTTTGATTGTATAGTTAACTGTGAAAAAGTAAAATCATTCTTAATATACATATTTAATTTTTATGCATTATATATTCTGGGCTGGCAAGATAGCTCATGGACCAAGCACCTGCTTAAGTAAGCACAGGACTGTGGTTTGATCCTTGGCACCATATGCCATGCTGGCCCTGCCCCTAGGAACACTGAGCTGGCCACCAAGACTGGGCATGGTGGTATATACCTGTAAGCCCAGCACTGGGAAAGACAAAAACAGGATGATCACTATAAGTCTGAGCTGCATAGTAAGACCCTACACCAACTACATTAAAAGGAAAGAAAAGAAAAAAAGAAAAAAAAAAAAAAAATATATATATATATATATATATATATATATATACATTCTGTCTTATATATGTCTACTAAAAAACAAACATAGAAAATTTTATAGGATAAGAAAATACATATTCAAGGGGCCAGGGAGACAGCTCAGTGGAATAAATGCTTCTCTGGCAAGCATAAGGTCCTGAGTTCAATCCTTGGTACCAAAAAAGAAAAGAAAATACATATTCAAGCCATTTGTGGATGCACACCTATAATCCCAGCACTAGGAAAGCTCAGAGAGGAGGATAGCTGTGAATTCGAGATCAGCCTGGGCTACGTAGCAATACTCTGTGTCAAAAAAAACAAAAAACAAAAACAAACAAAAAAACTTCAAATATTTTTTATAACTTAATAAACTGTTTTGGGCCTCTCCCTTTGATACTTTTGATATTGTTTTGTTGTTTTATTTAGGGGGTTGATAATATGTATGGTTTCAATATGCAGTTCATGAACTCACTATAATGCTCTTCCTCTTGCTCAGCCTCCCAAGTAGTAGGATTGCCACCATGCCCTGCTAAGTGTCCCCTTCTAAAACTTCTGCTATAACTCAAGTAGCCCAAATCTATAATTTAAGTCTTGGCCACATGATCAGCCTTGGACAACAGAAAGCAAGTGGGACAAGCTTGTAAAGTCAGTGTGCAGTTCCCCAACTTGGACCTTCTTCCCTTGCTTCAGAGGCCACCCCTGATTCAGTGCGAGTGTTCCTTGGCCCAGGAGTTGAATGAGCAGCACAGAAAACTGAGGCTCTGGCTGACCCAAGCATGACCCAAGTGCAGATCTGACCTTTACTGCCTGAAGCCCACATTGTAGCAGTTGTTGATTGCTGTGATGTAACTGAGCCCATCCTAACCAAGGCTTTAACTTTCCTTAATGTTGCCATCCCTAATGAGTCTGAATTAATGAGCTTTAATGCAATCACACTGTCATGCACAGCATGTTTACTCATCAAAATCAAAATTCTTTTAAGGACGACTTTAAATTTTCTAAATAGCTCAATCTCTTTGTCCATATTTTAGTGTCCTATCTCTGAAATGCAAATGCTCTATGGGAACAATGTATAAGTGATGGGACAGCTCTGATCTCACAATTAGGAGTGACTTCGAGTAAGCACACACTAATAATCATCTAGCAATTTTCTTGAGCAAGTGGGAGGCACAGAATCACTCATCAGTCACATCACACCTAGTTTGGTTTGGAAATTTTGAGATAAATCCCTGCCTGGTGACTGAAATGGGAAGATGCTCTTCAAATTGAGCACAAGAGTTTGGCACCGCTGAGCACAGGCCTGAGTGCTCTCTGTAGAAAATCAGCTTCTGTCCAGTGCTGGTGTTTTTATGGGAGAACAGACATTGTGCACCTTGCTCCAGTTGCATTCCTCAGCTCTGTGATGCAATGGCTGTGCTTTTGTAAAGAATATTTAAGTTCTGACATCATGAGGACCAAGTGTGTTACCCATGGTAGCTCTCAAGCCCAACAGGGCACATTCTGTACCCTCTTTATCACTGAAGTCAGCAATGGGTTTAAAAATAACATTGCTTACACACCCAGGGTATCATTGATTCATTAATGGCCAAACGAACATTATTTTGGACTCCTAACTTCTATGGGGCTTTAGATTGAGATTGCTGGCTTGGAGGCATTGTTGGCATCTCCCTGGAGAAGTGCTGCATTATACTAGTTTATAAGTAGAGATCTACAGATCTCAACAGGAGGATGCATCAAAAACAGGATTCAAGATTTCAGCTGATTTGTAATTCCAAAATGACCAACCTAAAACATGGCTAATGATATCCATGAACTTGGGAATACAGTATGTGGAAATAACTGACAGCAGTCTTAGTAAAGTTTAGAGATTAAAGCCTGCAATTTCTCACTTTTTTTTTTTTTTTGCAATTTCTCACTCTTAAGGGGGTAAGAAAGTATTTGATTTCATGTGTCTCTCTAAAATTTTTTTAAAGAGAAATCTCCTCAGACCAGAGAATATCTTCACCATTAATAGGTTTGCTTAAATTATGTATTCAATAATCAAACTTCTGGTCCCTTATGGGGATTCCACAAAAAAGACCTTCTGACCTTGGAAGAAATGTGTATGTATGTGCAGGTCTAGCCTCACTGGATGCTAGGAATATCTTTCCATTTTATAACGTCAGTATGAATCAGTTCGCTAGACTCAACTAATCTTGAATTACTGAGTTCAAATTCTAAATCTGCTAAGCCAAGGACTCAGAGGCTAAAGCAAGCACGTAGAAATACCTAAGTGACTGTCTACCATGTGCAAACACCACTGAAAAAGGTATGTGGCCCTTTCCAAGTCGGGTGTGCTGAGAAGCAGGAGGGTAAGATGAGGGAAAGTAAGACTACAGAGAGCAGGTGTGACCCTCACCAACCACAGGGTGTAGGGAAAGATGCATTCCCAGGACCAATGTCTTTGTTTTGTTTCTTATTCTTTTTTTTTTTTTAGGGGCACCTTAATCCACTAAGCTGTTTGGCCGGCCCTCCTGATGTCTTTATACAAAAAGAGAACATCCAGGGGAAAAAGAAGGCTAAAACAATGAGGCTGGGAAACATCAGGGTTGGAGGATAGACTGGGCTTATTTTTATATAGGATTTATAAAAATCCTACTTGCCAGGAACAAGACAAGAAAGCAGAGGACCAGGTCTATCCATAAAGTGCAGCTGAGGACTCCTACAGGGACCTGGCAAATGGGTCTGCAGCCACAGTGCTACTGGTCTTCAGCAACTACTTCTAATTTTACCCTGGAAGATGGCATCACAGGGGGTGTTAGAGAGGAGACAGGGTTTAGTGAACTTCTGAAAGGATAGGCACTCATGTGGCAAAGGCTGAGCAAGGGCCTGGCAAGTGACACTAAAAAGATTAGCAGCCACTTGGGAAGTGCATGAAAGGTATTGGGTACCTTCCTGCAGGAAGGCAAGGTTTGACCAGAAATAGTACACTGAGGACTGACCTAAAGACCTGGGCCTCACTGGAGGAAGAGCCTGGCTAGGGAGGTGCCTGGCTCACCCTTGAACCTCACATGGAGATAGAAGGAAGGGAAATGTGCCCGGGTGTTCAGAGGGCAGGCTGCTGGGAGGTGGCCCTACCACTCTGTGGCACTTGACTGGGCCACTGGAAGTACTTTAACTCACCAGTGTTCATATGCCAAGGGCCTCATGAGGGAACCAGGAAAGCAGAACCAAATGGCACTGCTCCTGTCCTGTCCTGATTCTTGACTGGAGGGGACTGGAGGTCAAGTTAGCTGTCAGCTGGCCCAATAAATGACAATGATGATGCCCTCAGTTGAAGCTCAGAGGACCCAGAGAACATAAAAACCACATCCCTGGGGTGGGGAACGAAGGGGGAAGGAGTCTACACAAAAAGGCTTGAAGAACCACAGAGCCAATTAGAACAATTCAGCCAATGAGGCTGTCTCACATTACTCCAAAAGTATCAATGAAACCATTAAAACTTCTGCTTTTCTTCCAATGACAGGGTGCAGAAAAAGCTTGCTACTGCTTTCACCAGCATGAGATACACTCAACTGACTCTTTCACATGAACAGAACTGGGCATGGCTGAAAGCCCCATCAACTCTCAAGAGGTAGGGAAGAACTTCTCTTGCTGTCTTCCACTGTGCAACTCTCAGCTGCTCAGGGCTCTCAGCTGCTCACCGTGAGAGCTGCTCATGCTGCTGTCTGAATCTGCTAGGCAAAGCCCTTTCTTTCTCCATCAGTTAGGCAGAAAATGAGGCTACCGGCTCCATTCCCACACTTTCTGCATGAATTCATTTTCCTTTCTGCCTTGGCTCAAACTATATGGCTCATGCAGGAGCCCTGCTGAGTTCTTCAGTGACTACTCTTACCTTGCTAAATGTTTTCCCTTCTACGAACTTTTAAATCAAGACAAAGGACGGAAGAGGGTATGAGAATCCATTCTAAGGAACAAATGGAAATACAGGAAAGAATGTGACTATGGCTGTCTCATTTCCCAGCTTTCATAGTCAAAGATTTATTGGAAGTAAAGAACAAGGAAGTGAAGTTAGCATCCCAGAAATCTGTTTTTGCATACTCATGCTGTGAAATCCCACTAAGGTACCAGGCACCCTGAATGGGGTGCCAATGCCATCTAGTTCAAGAGTGGAAACCACTTTGCATGTGCTTGTTTTCCCAAGCCATGGGAGAAAAGTCCACCTCACACCCTAACTGCAAGAAATAAACTCTACTGATGGCCAGGGGACAGTGACCAAGAGGCAGGCAGGCTCTACACAATAGCCTATCCTGCAGCAGTTCGGGCAGGAAGCTCTGAGCCCCACAGGTCCCCATCACTCCTGGGCTACAGGAAGTGAACCAGTCATAAGACTGTGCACACACAGGGAACAGGACAAGTCTCTCTCACTGCAGGCTAATGTGTGGGGGTTATTGGAAAAGAGAACAACAGTGTTGTTTGCTGGAAGGCAGCTTTCCTTCTACTCACAAGAAACCTCTTCTGTTGATTTAAGAGCAAAGCCAACCTGCTCAGAGAGCAAATGTCAGCACTGGGGGAGGCACACCCCCAGGACCCAAGCCTCAGCATACACAGAGGAAGAGAGAATTCTAGTTCAAGAAAAAAAGGCACAGAAAAGGAACACCCTCAAGTCAGGACTCAGCAGCGCAAATTCTACACACTCTTCCTGAGTGTAAACCCAGCAGGTCTGGGCTCACAAATAAGACCTTGGGTTCCACCTTCCAAAAAAAATGACAACAGTGCTGTGTCACCTGACAAAACAAACACACTGTGGATGCGATATAAATGTTGCCTCTAGGTTCCCTGAGTTGAAGGTAACAACTGCACTGTGTGTGAGAACCTTCTTCTCAGGAAACATACCAGAGTCAGGAGTGGTACACTCTGGTAATCCTAGCACCAGGGAGGCTGAGGGAGGGGGCATTCCACAAGATGGAGGGCAGCTGGAGCTGCAAACTGAGTCCAAGGCCAGCTTGGACTACATAGTGAGACCTTGTCTCAAAAGAACCAGAAGGAAACACATTGATGTCCCCATGAGAAAAATGTGCTCCAGCAGAATGCTATGTGACACTGGAAATGCCCCATAACCTATCGCCCAATATAGCCTGAATGTGGCTTCTGAGCCTTTGAAAATGTGGCCAGTGTGTCAAGGAACTGAGTTTTTTTAAAAATGCATTTAGTGCAGGGTTTACAGGGTCTCACTACACAGACCAGACTTACAGTGATCCCCCTGTTTTCAGCCTAAGTGCTGGGATTATAGGTGCATGCTACCATATCCAGTCTCAGTAGACATCTCAGTGCACCCTGGGGGCAGGGCCAGCATGGTACACTGGGGACCGAATCCTGGTCCCTGCGTCTGCCTAAGCAGGCATTTTAATCCACTGAGCTATCTGGCCAGCCCAAGGAACTGAGTTTTAATTTAAATAACTACTTGTGACAAGTTAGGTTACCATATTGAATGCTGTGAAAACAAAAGGGCCATGTCTGAAACACACTCAGATCATTCAGGAAAAAATGTCATATGTGTGCACACATGGCAGTAAAATAAAGGAAAGTGAGCGACAGCATGCAGAAGTGCCTTAGGAAGCAATCAGAGAAAATGGCACCAAGTGATCTGGCAGAGGGGACAGGTGAGACACTGTGCTGTTTGCATTCATGTGCTTTTTCAGTAAGGCTAAAATGATGTCCAAGTGGCTTGTGTGTGTGTGTTGTTGTCATTGTTGTTTTTGACACAGGTTCTCACCATGTTGTCCAAGCTTGCCTTGAGCTCATAATGTAGCCCAGGGTGGCCTCAAACTAAGTGATCTTTCTGCTTCTGCCTATCATGTGCTAGGGTTACAGGCGAGTGCCACCATGCCCAGCTGTTTCTAAGATGTAAAGATTAACATTTACTCATTAGCCACTGAACTCCAACAGGCTCCCCCTGGTCTCTATCCTCTGGGAAGGCTGGTATAGGATTCTTCACAGCCTTCACTTTGAGGGTGGTCACTCATCAACCCCAGAACACTGCCTTCCACACCTGCCCCTGAAGTCTTCTTTCCCGGCCGGGGCAGGGAAGCAGTAAGGATGCTTTCTGCAGGGTGGACTTTTGCCCCTCTTGGTACTTGACCTTGCCTCTTTATCATGGAAGGACCTGGCTGGGATGGCAGAGATGGCTGCAATAGCGAATTCTGGGCAGTTTTTTAAAATGACAGGCTTTTTTTTTTTTTTTTTTTAAACTACTAGGATATAAATGCAAGGCCTTTCCTTTATACTGAGCAATATCCTCAGCCCCTTCTTTGTTTGAGAGAGGGTCTTCTAAGTCAATAAATTGAAAGAAAAAAAAAGAAAGAAAAAGAAAATCCTTCTCAAATTTTGGGCTTGCGGATTAGCTCAGTGACTTAAGCATGAATCTCATCAGGCACAAGGAATGGAAGTTTGATCCCCAGACCTGCCTTTAAGGCAGCCTGAGCAAGTCCAAAAAATCTTTCCAAGTCAATAAACTGCCCAGGCTGGGCTTGAATTTGTGATCCTTCTGCCTCAGCCTCCCTAAGTGCTGGGAGCATAGGAGTGCCACAAGGAGTTCAAAACAGCAGCTTTCTGTCCATATAACTCATATCATAAAGTTCACTTTATTTTTTATTTTTATTTTTGGTGGTAATGAGATTGAACCCAGAGACTCTGCACTAAGCTATATTTTATTGGTGTGTACCACCACGCCCAGCAAAACATTCACTCTCTTAAAATGTACACTCTAGAGTATGTTTTTGCTTTGTTTTGTTTTTTGGTGGTGCTGGGGACTGAACCTAGGGTCTTGTGTGTATTAGACAAGTGCTCTACCACTGAGAGACATCCTCAGCCCACTCCAGTGGTTTTGAACAGAGAATATGTGCCCATCATTAATGCCTAATTACAAAACATTTCTACCACTCTAAACAGAAATCCCATACACATTAGCAGTTTCTTCCATCTGCCCATCTCAGAGCCTGTGGCAACTGCTGACCTAATTCCTGTCTCTTTGCATTTGTCCACTCTAGATATTTCAGGTGAATGGTGTCATGCAACACGTAAAGTCAGTTGTCAGCCTTCTTTCGCTTAGCATATTTCACCTTTTCTCCATGCTACAGCCCATATCAGAATTTTTTTTTTTTTTTTTTTTTTTTTGTCTTTTTGAGACAGGGTCTCACTATGCAGTTCAGGCTGGCCTTGAGCTCAGTTTTGTAGCCCAGGCTGGTCTTGAACTCTCACCGATCCTCCTGCCTCAGCCTCCCGAGTACTGGGATTACAGGCGTGCACCACCACGCCTGGCTAGAATTTAATTCATTTTATGAATGAAATAATATTCCACTGAATAGAAATAGCACATCTTACTTATCCATTCCCCTAAAGAATCAGAGGTGTGGGTTGATGGTACTTTCTCGCTACCATGCACAATGCCGCTGTTACAAACTTGCGTATAAATCCGTGTGGACAAACATATCCACTCCTCCTTGATACACACCTAGGCTGGGGCTGCTGGGTCACAGTGACCCCACAGCTGTCTGAGGAGCTGCTTCCTGTTGCCCAGTCTCCGGCATCATGTCACACAGCAGTCTCAATCAGAGCTCACAGAAGGTGAGTCTATTGAAATGGCTGTCATCTGTTGCTCTGTAAAACACCACAGTCCAAACATGGAACAGGAGTCAGGCTTCATTTGGTTTGAGGTAAATAAGTGAGAGAAGCTGTGATGCACTCAGTGCCAGGAGCACGCTTAGCCTCCCCTATCCCGGGGAGCAAGCCAGCACCTGGCATGGCAGACACGGCTGGCACGGCGCACACAGTGCTGCCAGATGAAGAGGCGCTCTGTACTGGGTGCAGCTGCAGCAGGACACAAACTGGCACCCTCTCCACTGTCCCTTCACCAGGACAAAGCTGTCCTGGGCTACTGCTCAAGCATTGGGAGAATTAGTTACAGTCACCCACACTGTACTCCCAGAACCTGTCAGGGAGAGGGCTGGAGGGTCGTAGCCATCTGACAGCACAGAACAATCCCGGACAGCCTGGTGCTCCTTCAACCCTGATATATACCAGGGTGAGGGGGTGAGACTGCACACATGGCCCAAGGCCCAGGGAAGAGGCTGAGTCCACCAGCAATGCAACTGGTGATTCAGTATTGGGCATGAGTCCCCTCCGAGCTGGCAGTAAACAAATGCCCAGGCTTTGTGTCCCAGCACTGAGCTAAATTCCTAGGCAGAAGCACAAATTCCAAAGCTAGACAAGCAGGCTTTTTGAGGTCGGGGCGCTGCTGGGCTGGTACAGTGAGTTAGGTTTCTGCAGCGACAAGACAGCCAGGCCCAGGACTCAGGCTCTGCTTGGGGTTCCTTCAGAAGCATGCTTCCTCCACATGCCCACCCAGGGAAATGCTGTTCGTCACAGTCATCAGGCTGCCCCAGGACCCCTCTGCCTGCCAGAGCCCTGTATCACCTGCTGCAATGTCTCACTTGTCCTTCACCCTCTGTCCTCGGGACAAACTTTATTGGCAGAACTGGCACTGTTTTGCTTTTTAAAGAAATCATATTTCAATGGCAAACTGCTATTTAATAGAGAACTCTCAAGCACCTTTTTACATAGGAGGGCTGAGGAAAAGGCAGGTAGTGTAAGATCCTGAATGTGTCCCACTGCACGGCTGACCACCTGGCACAGCCAATTTCCCACTCTAGCCTTCCTGCCTTCAGTTTTCTTCCAGTGTCATGAATATTTAGCAGTTCACTATAGCTCTGAATTTCCATAGGTAATTACTCTCGTGAGCATTCATTCTTTCAGTTGCCACTCCATAAATATCCATTATGATCATCATCATTATTTCTTGGTGTCTGCAATGTGCTCAGCCTTTTAAAAATCATAGATAACAGCCCAGATCCTGGTGTGATTTTTAAAGTCAAAAGAAACAAAGATAAGAACATGGGCTTCATCTTAGTCTCTCATCTAATCCTCAGTGACTCAATGAGGGGGTGCCAATATCACTGTCCCGGCAGAGAACACAGAGGCCCAAGGAGATGACTAGGCTGAGCTCCCCAAGGGCAAGAGCTGGCAAAAGCACCAAGACTGAAATGCAATTAGTCTCACTCTAAAGCCCTTTAAAAAATTAATGTAAGTTATAACTTCTTTTTCTAAAAGTTGCAATGCCCTTATTGAAACATACAGTTATAATTTGTACAATAAATAATGGAATGCAAGTTAGAAAGTTTGGTACTATGAAAGTGGCAGTCAGGGAGAGGGCAGAATCCTGAGGTCACACAAGTTGGAGACAGCCCCACTGGAGATAACTACTCCCAGAAAGACCAGGCATATCTCCAGGTATCTTCTATCCTTTTTGAAATAAGCGAACAATACCCACATGCAACAGTTCTTACTCTGTCCTGTTAGGGCACTGAAGAGATTTTCAGCTGTCTTGACTGACTGCAGAGGGAGGATCAATAATGTCTGTCCACAATCCATCAAACCCTCATTTAAAGAAAGACCAAGTCTTTGGAGGATGCCTGTGGCCTAGCAGCCTTACATATTGGCACAGATGGCTCTTTGGGGAGTGGGCCAGGTGGGGGTGCCAATGCCTCTGCTTCCTTATTGGCATCTCTTCGTTGGTGGCATGAAAGGCCCTAATGATAGTGATCTTGAGAGGTTTCAGGGACAGACAGGAGACTTAGCTGTGCTTTGAGCCATGGCTGGATCTAAACTAGTAGAAGCCAGGTAGAGTGGTACACATCTGTAACCCAGCACTTAGAAGGATGATGCAGGAGGATCACAGCAAGTTTGAGGCCAGCCTGGACAAAAATGAGTTCAAGAGTAGCTTGAGTCAAGTGTGGTGGCACACGCCTGTAATCCCAGCACTTGGGAGGCTGAGGCAGGAGGATCGTTGTGAGTTTGAGACCAGCCTGAGCTACAAAAGTGAGCTCAAAGCCAGCCTAAAATGCATAGTGAGACCTTGTCTCAAAAAGACAAAAAAAGAAGAAGAAGAAGAAGAAGAAGAAGAAGAAGAAGAAGAAGAAGAAGAAGAAGAAGAAGAAGAAGAGAAGAAGGAGAAGGAGAAGAGGGAGAAGAGGGAGAAGAGGGAGAAGAGGGAGAAGAGGGAGAAGAGGGAGA
>PVJA010045360.1:0-15675 GCA_004027025.1 Myocastor coypus
AAAAAAAAAAAAAAGAAAAAAAGACAGACTCTGCTCTACCTGAGGATTTGGGGTAGTTGAGAGGACAGAACACCTTCTGTGTTCTAAGTCACACACCCATAATCAAGCTTTAAAGAATGTTTGCTGAGCACTTAGCATGTTCCAGACACTCTGTCCAGTCTGCAGATGACAAGATAGGAAGCAACCATCCCCCCCGCGCCCCCGCCTCAGTTGCGGAGGGGGTGCATGAGAGCTGACACCTGTGCCCAGCCCAGCTGTGATTACAGAGCTGCACACGGAGCTCAGCGCCCCCTAATGGAGAATCTCTATATGGCACTCGGATTTATGGAAGATTCCTAAGAGGAAGGTGGTGATCAGGCTAGGGGAAAACCTGGCAACCTGGTGAGAAGACAGAGAGGCACTGGGGCATGCCCTGTGGCCTGAGACACCACATCAACAGCCTTCAGAAACCCTGGGGCAAAAAAGACTCACAAATGGGTGCAGGAAGGTGAGTCAGAAGGGGAGGCCAAGGCATCGCAGACCGTGGGAGGCTCTACCAGCTCCAGGTGTCAGAGGACAGGAGCAATGAGGAACTCGAAGCAAGGTCGTTGGCACAGGTGCGGCAACAACAGCAAAGAACCCAGCATGAGTGCTGGGCTTGCCGTTATAAATTATGTCTGGCAGCAGGTAAACTGTGGGAGGAGAGCTGGGGATGTAGCTCAGTGGAATAAGCGCTTGCCTGGCAAGCTCAGGGTCCTCAGTTCAATCCCTGGTTCTGGAAAAAAAAAAAAAGTGTGGGCTGAAAGAAGGCAAAGCTGGAAAAAGAAATGAGAGGCGCGAGGATGCATGGTTCACCTGCGAAGCGGTCACATCGCCTCTGCAATTACTGACAGGGAAAACCAGCGCTCAGGAGTTTCTATTTTAGCAGATGAAAGAGACTACTTCTAGCTAGGAAAAAAGGATCATGTGGTTACAGGCCAGTAGCAGGGTGAGCCCGGGAGCTGCAGTGCCAGAGGTTGTCCTGACTGGGATGATAGCTTCAGCTGAGACCCTCTGTGTCCCTAACACTCGGGACCCTGGATACCGCTGAAGACTAAGAGTCTCTGGCCAGGCCTGCGCGCATGGCTTATATAAGCTTCCCACAGCACCCAGCCTGCATGACGCACATAGCTGCCCGACAGATTACCCACAAACCTTCCTGGCATCTATGTTAAAGTCCAAAAAAGGCAATGAAAAGAACGAGCATGACCAGTTGGAGGCCACAGTGTCCACACTTCCTGTTGTCTGACTCTATCCACACCCAATGAGCCCGGGTCAGGTGCAGAGCCGGCAATGCACAGTAAGTTCCAAAAGTCCAGGAGGTCACACTATCTGGACACGCCCAGCGCCTTTCCGATTTTGTGTCAAGGTGTCCCCACCGGAATTCTCTCTCTGCTAGCAGAGACAGAGAACCACAGATAATTCCAGACGGCGCTGTTCGTCTCCCTCCTCCTCAGCAGAAGCTGCGGCTCTCCCGGCCTGCAGCCCTCTCCCCTAATTCTCCTCACCACTGCAACCGCCTTAGGCCCTTCGTCCCTAGATAAAATCTCCAGGGGGCGTGTGCAGGCCTGCCTTGCTTTCTTGCTGCCCCTCCTGCCCCACGTAAGCTACGCTTAGGAGCAAAGGCGGCAGGCACGTGGGCAGAGCGCACCCATTTGAGCTCCTGCACAAAGGCCAATAGACCTGAAATTCGCAGCATGAGGCTGCCGCCAGCATCCGCAAATCCTTGCGAAGAATTCCAGCTTCAATTCAAAGCCATGCGTGCCCTCCGGTTGCTAATCAAGGCCAACACAGAGGGGCGAGGAAGAAAGGAGCAAACTTTAATGCACAATAAGGTAGCTTTTAATAAGCGTTGAAAGCCCGCGATGCGGCAGCACAAATTTGAGGCTTTTCATCTCCAGGGCCCACACAGAGCGCTCGGCATTCTGAAGCCGTCTGCGTTCGCGGGAAGCGCTCTGCTGACAATTTCCAGGGCTTCCGTCACCCCTCGGGAGGCATTTCAGCTGGCACAATGGTGCCAGCGAGGCGCTGCCGGAGTAATAGTGAAGAATCCAGAGGAACAAAGCATACATAGGCACGATCAGGTTGAATGAATGAAGGCTTAACTGTGTTTTCTTTACTTCTCTTTCAGACAGAATTTTTCATTTTCTATTTTTGAAAATTTTTCCAAACAATGTGAAAGCACGGCAAGGAACACAAATAACGAAACGCTGTGAGTATTTATTTGCATGCAAGGGAGCTCAGGAATTCAGATTTTGTTCTGTGCGAACCTTATTATTTTCCGGGCCACCAATCTTCCTCTGATAAGTCCCAGTGAGGACCATCTTCACCACGTATTTTTTTTTCATAGTTTCAGACAGGGACTTACATCTAGTTCTGTGGGTTCTTCTCAACCTTTTTTCTTAAAAACGATAGAAAAATTCTCTTTAAGCTGTACTTAAATGTTCATTCTACAGTTATATTAAATTCTAACGAAATTGTAGTTACTTGAAAACATCTGGCTAGCACTAAAGGTGGATCCAAATGACAGCTTTACCTGTGAGTCTCTGCTAATCACATAATCAGCAGTCCACAAGCATGCGCTGAGCACGGAGGGGTCAGAATCGGCCATTTCCCTTCCAAGAGGCCAAGGTGACACTGGTCATGGTGCTGCTGGGTCCATAAATGGCCCAAACACCATCACTGCCATGCGCTAGAGAGAAGCTGTATTTCGATTCTGCCGACTAACGCCCAACCCTTTTCCTCCTTTAAATGTTGGCTGCTTTGACATTTTACTTCTGTCATGAAAGAGCATACTTCAAAATAATTAGTGTCCCTATTCCACGTGTACTGAGACTCAGAAATTCTATTATTCTTCCCATGTGTCCTTCAAACTACAAAACCAAGTGTCCTCTAAGCACCTTGTCAATGTGTTCCATTCCCTGCCCCATCTCTGAGTTCTATACAGGTAGCATGGGTTGTGGCATAGGATCCTGGACCTTGGGGCCCCCCGAGCTGGCTATGAATCCTGTGCAGCACTGTCCCTGCAAGATGGGGTACTTGTAGGCAGTGGTTGCCTTTTGGAGCCTTTCTTCTTCATCTCTAAGGAGCAGCAGAAATCACATTTGGCTTTTGGAACCCTGGGAGTGAAAGGCGTCCTTAAAGATAGTGTTAGATCCAAGCCTCTGCAATCAACCAGGCCAGGCATTCTGATGCAAGTGGATTGATTGGGGCATCAAACAGGCTGACTGTCCAGCGGGCCAAGACAGCAGTGAATAAACAGGGGACAGGAAACTTTATAGGATCTTTCAGGGGGGGCAATCGTGGGCTAGAACAGCCAGGTAACAACCAAATCACGAATGTCATTGGGGCGGGGAGAGCTGGAACAGCTGAGGGAGAGCTGCTTGGTCTGTGGGGGGCCTTCAGTGTTAACAGAGGAGAGTTTTCATGGTTGCCCGTCGAGGTCCAAGTCAGGTGGGCCTGTTCTGTGGTTCTAGGTTTGGCTCTGCATGGGGCCAAGGGGGAGAGAGATTGGGCCAGGGTGCCTGGGGGATCTTTGAGTCCTAACCTATCCGCTAGCAGACAGACAGGCAGCTTACCTTCGTTTCCTTTGCCTCTTCGTGGGCTCTTGCACTATGGACCCTTCAGAGCTTCTCTCCTACACCCTTGCCATCAACAGGAAACTTCTTCTGGGTGCGTCAGTGGTGACAACACAGGCTGGCTTTCAGGGCAAGAAGAGCCTTGACTCACTCTCCAGAAGCCTTCCAGACCCAAGCCCAAGCCTTTCCGAAGGCGCCCTCCCCTAGGTGTGCTATGCTAATGCTGCCCTACCTTGAGTTCCTTAATCTCTAAATTCCCTAAGCCATCTGAAATTACATATAATCTAAGTTAAATGGCTGCCTATGAATAGTTATGCATGCATTTGGTGCTATTGAAAAAAACTAATTTGGTTTTCAATAGTTCTAAGAACATATTTTAAAATTCCTGCAAACAAAATGGCTCTCTGTGAAAACATTTTTTAAATTTTTATTTTGTAAAGAGTACAAAATAATATTAAAGCAGAAAAATCATAAGTGATACAGAATTTCACTAAACAAAATAATATGAATGTCATAGTATTTGTTGTATAGCAATGTTGTCTTCAAGTTAGTTGTTGGTGTTACTAGATATATGCATGTGAAATTGGAAGAAAAAAGAAACAAATATACATGAAATTAAGAAGAAAAAAAGGCCAAATAATTGAAAAAAGGAGACAAAACAAATTAAGCACCAGCTGCTCTTTTCCACAGACCAGCAGGATGGTTTGTACAACCATACTGTGGATTTCTGCTGGACGGCATGTCTTTATAAATCCCTGACCTCCCACTCACCACCGCAGAGCCTTTCCCAAGGGGTCCTAGAGTTTTGAAATTCTAAAAGCAGCCACTGAGCCTTCTCTATTCTTCCCAAGGTAACACCACCACATTCTCTCACACCAGACTCACCTATGCTCATCCTAAAATTGTCGCCCTTTGTCTTTCTGTGACTGTGGCAGTGGTACCACTACTTCTGCTCCTGTCAGGCCCCATGAGTCTACCCACACTCCCTGTCATGGCCTCCAGTACAAAGAATTTCTCCTCCCAGGCTTTATCAATAGGCATGAATCTGCCTTAACAGCCAACTAGAACCCAAGAGGAAGAAGAATCAGGTGTGTGTTCGGTCTGAAGACCAACCCCCAAAGACAAGAACTGCCAAAAATACACCCAATGAAGGACCAGTAGGGAAGAGGGGTGGGAACATATTTGACACTTGTTGATTTAAATTAAATCAGAAACTACAGCAAGGGCCAGCCAAATAGCTCAGCATATTAAAGTGCCTGTTAGCAGGTGCAGGGCCAGGGTCTGTCCTTAGGACACAGTGAGATAGCAATTGAGACTCAGCATGGTGGTGCATGCCTGTAATCCCAGCTCTTGGGAAGCTGTAAACAGGTGGATCACTACAAGTCCATCCAATCTACTAGGGAGATCCCAAACACCCTGT
This sequence comes from Myocastor coypus, assembly GCA_004027025.1. Taxonomy (NCBI): domain Eukaryota; kingdom Metazoa; phylum Chordata; class Mammalia; order Rodentia; family Myocastoridae; genus Myocastor; species Myocastor coypus. Next base: position 5,017 of record PVJA010045360.1, read on the forward strand.
AGACCCTTCCCTAAGATACAAAAAAAAGAAAGGAAAGAAAAGAAACTATGGCAGAAGATTTAGAAGTGTTAAACTGGTGCTTCTAGATCAGCGGTTCTCAACCTGTGGGTCACAACCGCAGCGGGGGTCGAACGACCAAAACACAGGGGTCACCTAAAGCCATTCCGAATCATAACTGTAGCAAAATTACAGTTTTGAAGTAGCCACCAAAATTATTTTTTTGATTTGGGGTCACTACAACGTGAGGAACTGTACTGCAGAGTCACAGTATTAGAAAGGTTGAGAACCACTGTTCTAGAAGCTGAAACGTTTTTGATTAGAGGAAAGAGGTAAAGAAAATCAAGACAGCGAGAGTTGGCATGTTTTTATCTGATTTTTGACTATGTGAATCAAAATGCAGGTTTCTGGGCTGTGTCCCTAGAGACTCCAAATCAGTGTTATGTGGGGTAAACCAGAAATCCACATTTTAACAAGCACCATCATGGTTCTGGAGGGAGTGGCCCAAGCCCGCACTTGGAAGAACACTGCCTGAAGAATGGTGAAAGGCACCAGAAAAGTTTCTGGGGCAGGGATGGGGAGACCCCAGGCTCCAACTGGTCCCCAGGCAGTCTCTGGGCAAGTCCCTTACTGCCCGACATCTTGGCTTCCTTCCTAATGAAGTGAGGGCCCCGTGCCAATGGTGATCTCCTTCTCTAACAGTTCTTTCTTCCTTTGTTTTGTTTTTTAACCCAAAATGTGTTCCTTGGGATGGCTTCCCACTCATCTTGATTAAGGGTACTGTTAGTGCTGCTTCCTCCTGAAGGAACATCCTTGTGGGAGCCTGGCTTTTCCTCCTGTAGGCTGGCACAGGACAGTGGTAGTTCTGACACACAGAACTACCGTCTGCGCGTGACTGAAGACCGGGATAATGTGATAGCACCCTGGGTACTTCACATCCATGAAGTAGGAACTGGGGCTCTGCACTAGGCGCTGCCTCTTGTGCCTCCTCTTCTCCTCCTCTGGAGAGGGATGAAGAAGGTGAGGCATAATCTCGTGGGGAGGTTGTCACCACCAGAAAGATCTAACAGTTCTTTAGAACCATCCTCTTTTTTAAGAGATCAAAACAATAACTATATTGATATCTGTAATATGAAAATAAATCTGTTTGTAAGGATACTGTATTTAATAATCAGACCAATGAGGTGCCTGGTTGCTCTGCATACAGAGAGCAGCAGGCCTCCTCTCAACTCCAGATTTGGCTCTACAATATTTCAGCATCTTTTTGGTATCTTCTTAGGGCTGGTTTTGTCCTTTTTAAAAAATCGTGTTTTTTCCCTTTGAGGTATTATATTCCTCAAATGTATTCTTTCTTCCACTCACTAAATTAGGTACACGCTTAGTACAGAATTTTAGAAGTTTTGTGAGTTGGGAAAACACTTTTCATATAGGAACTCTGCAGTTAACACAGCTTGCAATGGCCATCACCGGAGAGTGATGCCTATTTCTCTAACTCCAGAGGAGGAACGAAGAGAAAGCATGCCGAGCTCATACACGCCATGCAGAACATGCGCGCTGGGTCCATCAGGGCCTCCCAGGTCCAGGATCACCACTCATGACACAAGCATGTGGACACTGAGCTCGAACTGGGCTAGGCACTGTGACTTCAGAAACGCTAATCCCTGTTCTCAACACCCTAAGTGACTGTTAGGGAAGACAGATATTGATCATCACCTAATTGCAGTGCTCTGATAACTGCAACACTAGCAGAGAGGAAGGATAGTAAACTCCTTGGGGAATAGAATTGAGGAGGGGATTCAGGGCACCCTGTCTCTAAGGATGAGGAGCAATTCACCAGAGATATGAAGAAAAAGAATATCCAGGTAGGAAGAAAATAGGCAAAGGCAGGAGAGAAAAGCAACCAAACTTACTCATCCAGAGAGCTACAATGACCTTAATATGAGCAAACGGAACATCGCGTGAGACTTGCAAGAAGCAATATTTGCATTCGTGCCTTTAATTCTTTACAGAACTCTATTTGGCACAGGGTCTCACCACACGGCTCAGACTCACAGTGAGCATGCAGTACCAGGGATTGAACCCAGGTCCTTGAGCTTGCCAGGCAGGTGCTTAGACTGCCAAGCTATCTCCCCAGCCCCCTCACAACATAACTTTAACAAGGAAGGTGTGATTATTTTATCTGGCATAGGAAGAGCTTGAATCACAAAGATGCCAACTCCCTTCCCAGCCTTAGGCAGTCTGTGAGCAGCTGCCTCAGGAAGAGGGCCTGGCAGTCTCACCCAGGAGCCCAGGTCAGGAATTCTGCAGCACTGCTGCTCCTGAGACTTCAGCCTGCAGAGCCAGGCAGGGCCCAGACCAAGGAGGCCCTTTGGGCTGTAGCAGGAGTAGGATTTCACCTCATAGCCACTGAAACTGTAGGGAAGGTTGGAGCTGGATGAGCAAAATTCCTAATATGCACTTAGAAGAGGTCACGCCAGGAGGAAAACATGGGTTGAAATGAGAAGATGGATAAACGTGGAGATTGGGGAGTGAGAAAATTAATGATTTCCCCTTGGGAGAAGATGTGTTAACTCAGAAGAAGCTAGGAGAAAGTGGGAGGAGCTAGGAGACTGTGGGAGGAGCTAGGAGGCTGTGGGAGGAGCTAGGAGGCTGTGGGAGGCAGAGGTGGCAGAAGGGCAGCAGCAGCCCATGTCCTCAGCAGGCACAGTCTGACCTTTGCCACCAGTGGGCACCGCCTCTTACTGTGTTTGCCCACCGTGTACGACTGCTCTCGCTCTGCTCGTAGGTTTCCCGTGGTCTGCCCCTGCTTTCTGTTTCTCAGTCAGCTACTCAATGTCTAGCCAGGAACTTCCCTGCGAATGCGCCCACAGACAGTCAGGTCTTAACCGAGCAAGCCGCCAGTCCCACATGTGCATTACTCCAGCCCGGCAGCACTGTGGTTACCAGCTACACGAGGTAGAAACTACACAGGACAATGCCAAGGCAGGGTGCTGTTAGGTCTAGCAAGCATGTGGCATGGCTCTGCATTCATTTTCCAAGGAAAATCATCTTCTGTACACATGTTCATTAAGTCTTCGCGTCCGTGCGTTAAGCAGGTACACGCCGCAGCGTCTAAGTGGCTTTTCATTCCTTAAGGAGCTCCATCAAATCAGGAAATTTAACACACATAAGGCGGAGGCTGCTGTGGCTTTGCTTACCTTTGTTTTCTGGACTTTAACTGAATACCAAAGATAGTTACTAAACCGTCCTAAAGCGCTGAGTCCCAGGCCTGTACCAAGCCGGCGCTCTCGCTCTCCTCACAGCTTTTCTACCATCATTGCTGAAAGCCAGCTGGCGGTCTGGGACTACGACTACGGCTTCTGCTCGCCCAAGACGCTTCGCTGTGCTCCTGAGCCCGATGCTTTCAATCCCTGTGAGGACATCATGGGCTACGGCTTCCTGAGGGCCCTGATCTGGCTGATCAGCGTCCTAGCCATCGCGGGAAACCTGACTGTCCTCTCCGTCCTGCTCACCAGCCGCTGCAAGCTGACGGTCCCGCGCTTCCTCATGTGCAATCTCTCCTTCGCAGACTTCTGCATGGGCATCTACCTGCTGCTCGTGGCCTCTGTCGATGCCAAGACGAGGGGCCAGTACTACAACTACGCCATCGACTGGCAAACCGGGGGCGGGTGTAGGGCTGCGGGCTTTTTCACTGTGTTTGCCAGCGAACTTTCCGTCTACACCCTGGCAGTCATCACCCTGGAGCGATGGCACACCATCACCTACGCCGTGCAGCTGGACCAGAGGCTGCGGCTGAGACACGCCATTCCGATCATGCTCGGAGGGTGGCTCTTTTCCACACTCGTTGCCCTGCTGCCCCTCGTGGGGGTCAGCAGCTACATGAAGGTCAGCATTTGCCTTCCCATGGACGTGGAAACCACTCTCTCACAAGCCTACATATTAACCATCCTGACGTTCAATGTGGTCGCCTTTATCATCATTTGTGCTTGCTACGTTAAAATTTACTTTACAGTTCAAAACCCAGAGCTGCTGGCTACCAACAAAGACACCAAGATCGCTAAGAGAATGGCGGTCCTCATCTTCACTGACTTCACCTGCATGGCACCCATCTCTTTCTTTGCCATCTCAGCCGCCTTCAAGGTGCCTCTCATCACCGTCACCAACTCCAAAGTCCTGCTGGTTCTCTTTTACCCTGTTAATTCTTGCGCCAATCCGTTTCTATATGCAATTTTCACAAAAGCATTCCGAAGGGATTTCTTTCTGTTGCTGAGCAAATTTGGCTGCTGCAAACGCCAGGCTGAACTTTACAGAAGGAACGAATTTTCTGCTTACAACTCCAGCTGCAAAAATGGCATCACTGTATCCAACAAGCCTTCTCAGTCCACCTTGAAGCTGTCCACACTGCACTACCAATATTCAGCCGTCCTAGACAAGACTTGCTACAAGAAGTGTTAACCATCATATCAGCCACCGTATTATTGAGTTATACTTTAAAACAGTACTCGTACCAGTAACTTCAGAGTTGGTTCAAAGAAATTATTTATTTTAAGCACATTTACCCAGTTCAGAGTGGGCCAAGGCCATTGCCCATCTGCTTTTCCTTTGTATACAGTAACATAAAATGTTGAAGTTGGGAGTGTGTCTAGAAATTTTTATAACAGTTTTCACTGAGTAATCTTACGTTTGCTCAATCTAATAAAGGGAAAATTGATGAGCATAATGACATTTGACTTTAATTCCAATTCCCTGAGGCAGGGATCCCATGATTGAATCTAGCATGGAAAACTTAGGGAGACTCTGCCACAAGACAAAACAAATTAAAAGGATGGGCGATGCAGCTCAGTGGCGGAGCACTGGTGGGGGAGGGGGACTGTATATCTTTGACTTTTTTTTCATTTCATTTTTATTGTATTTTACAAAATAGTAGTTTACAGCAGATTGGAAATTTGAAGTAAGTAACTGATCTTTTGGATTGAGAAATACTCTCAAGAAATGCACTGTATAATCTGGTGCCACCAGCTGTGTGTTAAGGTTAGATAAAATGCAAAATAACATTCCTTAGTTCCTTAGCTCCACTAGCCATACTTCGATGTGTAATTTGCAGACACCTCTCCTGCAGAAAGTTCCAATGGAGAGCACTATTCTAGAGACTTTTACCTACCTCCTGTCTAGATGCTATTTATTTAAAATGTTGTGTAAAGTAAACCTCTACCACACGTGTCAGCCTGTCAGCTTGGCCTGTGCTTCTCACCTGAAGGACACGGGAACACCGCATGGCGGGCTGCCCGGTCTCTGTGGGTAGGGCTCCTCTCTCTGCCCACTTGGCTTCCTGTTGTCCTCATACACCATCTTGGTCACAGAACACAGCAAATGTGCCAAATCGCTCTGGAGTTACAAAATGTATGAGGAAAAATGATTTTCTAGAACACAATATTTTACCTGAAAGAAAATAGCTAAATATTTTTAAATAATTAACTTCCTTCCTTTCTATTCTTTGCAAGCTACTGAAAAATACATGTGATAGTCATTAGGAAATGTTTTTACTTAGAATTGACTCTTGCAAGGGCCAGCCAACTAGCTCAGTAGATTAAGGCACCTGCAAGCAGGCGTAGGGGCTGCGGGTTCAATCCCACCCTCAGGGCACACTGAGATGACTGTTGAGACTGGGAGTGGTGGCCTGTGCCTGTAATGCCAGCTCTTGGGAGGCTGTAAACAGGCAGGTCACTATAAGTCCAGTCTAGTAGTGAGACCTTGAAGACCCTATAGACCCTTCCCTAAAAAAGTACAAAAAAAAATGCTCATCCTAAATCCAAAATAAATTCAAATCCCCAAGATCAAAGAACAACCATCATCTGTCACACAGAGGCAAAAAGCTGGGTATCTTAGAAGTAGCTCTTGCAGAACACCACACTATGACTTTAATTGCACATTTGGTTTCTTTAACATAATTTATATTGATATCTCATTATATCCCAGTTTGATAGCTCATATAATTTAACCTTCTAAATCTTCATAAAGCTATGATAGAGCTATTGTTCATCTTATATAGGTGAGAAAGACCTATTGCATCTTGTCTAAGTTCTCAAAACCAATCAAAGATTCAACAAATACAATCAAAACTCAAAGCTGTACTTCTGTACTCTGGCCTCTTAACCTCTGTGTTTCGTGGGCTCTCATTCTGATAAACCATGGTCACCCACAGAATTAATATGCATTTAACATTCCTTCAGATTTCCCAGGCATTTTATAATAAACATTTTCAAATACAAACAAGCTGAATTGTATAGCATTTATGTGCCACCCTTAGATTCACCAGTATTTTACACTAGTGTCAATACATAGCTATAGAACTATGGACCCATCCACCAACTCAGCCTGTTTTATGTATTTCAAAGTAATTTGCAGACATCAATATTTGCCATCCCTAAAGCTTCATCAGTCATTCACAACAACTATAAATGTGCAAGTTTAGGTAAGACTGACATGGGACGAAATGGGCAGATCCCAAATGCACCTCATGAGTTTTAAGCAATGCAGATATCCATGCCATCCACATCTGCCAAGATTTGGGTCGCTGTCGCATCAGAGCATTTCGCCATCTTTGTTCCCAGTGGTAATAGTGGTTCTAAGTTTTGTCCCATGAGATTAGTTCTGCTTGTTCCAGAACTTCATCAGTGGGACCATACAGCAGCCCTCTTCTGCACAAGGCTCCTACAAGGCAGTGTAACCATCTGGCTGTTCGTCCATGTTCACTCCCTTGATTGCTGGTTAGTACCCCACTGTATGAATACAGCACAGTCTCCACCTTCCTCGCGAGGGACATCTGGGCTACCTGTGGCTCTCTTCCAACATTTTGCTAGGCAACATTTTATTAAACATAACCAGACTCTATGCATCTACTTTGCTTTCGAACCTTTTGCTATTGTATAATTTTAAAAGATTGTAAATACAAGCTTTACAGAATCTCTTGCCTGGAAAATTTCTGACTTTTCTTCTTCACGATCAGTTACTTTATTCAGATGCAGCCCTCATTCCTATAAGCTAAGGTTTTTAGAATTTGCCTCAACAATATGACAGAATTCTAACTCACGCTATTATATAACAACATAAAGCAGTTTTAAAGAGAAAAACATAAAACAAAAATTCAAAACAAGATAATAAGAGGGTGACCATGGGTAATACACTGCATATTGTTGTCTTTAGAGTACAAGATACAGACATTTATTTATTTATTTATTTAATCTATTTATTTGTTTTATCCTGCCTCAGATTTATTTGTACAAAGAGCATAAGAGGACACCAGGCCCCACAGATGGCACCCCAGAGGTCACATTAGTCCTTCTGTTTTTACATCAGAAGATAGGAAGCTTTTACTGTAGAGCTTTCATGGGGCCTGGGCACCACTGGGGGCCTGCGCACCTTTGGGAGCCTGGGCCTTTGACTGGCAAGGCCTGAGACCCTTGGCAATGAGGACATGGAGACACTTCCCAAACTTTGGGCAGGCAATATAGGCAAGTCGAGTGAGACAGTGGTTTATTCCCTTTGGGATGACCTTGGGCTGACAAGGCCCTTGATAGCCTCGGCACATGCACTCATGGCCTTGGCAATGTTTGCTTACATCTTCTTGAAGCCCTCCTTGTTGTGCTACTTGGCAAAATGCATGTTCCTAACGAACTTGGGGTCTACCCCCTCTACAGGTTCGTATCTTTGTGATCAAGGTTTCTTGATGCCATTTCTGTGCCATTTTTTGGACTGGTTGTGGGTGGTGTGGTTCTTGGACTTAGCTATGACTGCACTGTAAACCACAGCTCAAGATATAGGCATTTCAAAAAAAGATACAGGCATTTAAATTAACATATATATATATATATATATATATATATATTGTTTTGTTTCCCTTCCTTCTCCCTTCAGCATCCCAATTTCTTTTGTCTGGAGCACTTTCATCCCACTTTAAAATATCTTCTATACATTTTGAATCTTACTCTTTCCAAGCTTCTCACCCTAGGAAAACAATGCAATGTTTACACATGTGCGTCTGGCTTTTATCACTTACGGGTACGGTCACAAGTCCCATCAATTTATCTATAAAAGCCCCCAGTTTATCCTTCTTTATGGCTGAGCAGTATTCCATTGTATAAAAAGATGTCTTTTCTATCTATCTTTTCTATCTATCTAGGAAAAGATGTCTTTTCCTAGGTGATGGACATTTTATTCATTTCCAAGATCTAGCTATTATAAATTGCGCTGCTATAAAACATGGGTGCACATATATCACTGTGGTATGATGTCTTTAATTTTCTTGGTAAGATATCCAGCAGGCAAATAGCAATATCCAGTAGAATCTCAAATCCTAATTTTTTCAGGAATCTCTGCACTGATTTCCATAGTGGTTGCCCCAGCCTATACTCCATCAACAGTGGAGAAGGTTTCCTTTTCCAGCATTTGTTATTGATTTGCTTGTTTATTTATTTATTTATTTATTGTCTTTCTGAGACGGGGTCTCACTATGCAGTTCAGGTTGGCCTTGAGCTCACTTTTGTAGCTCAGGCTGGTCTCGAACTTGCACTGATCCTCCTGCCTCAGCCTCTCAAGTGTTGGGATTGCAAGCATGTGCCACTATGCCTGGCTGGTTTCTTTTTTAATAGTAGCCATTCTCTTGGGGGTGAAATGGAATCTCGGTGTCATTTTAATTTGAACTTCTCAAATCACCAGTGATGCTGAACATTTTTTAATAGATTTATTTGTTGTTTGTATTTCATCTGAGAAATGTATATTCATCTCAGACACCCATTTTTGGTTTGGGTCTTTAAATTGGGAGGTTTGTTTTCTTTGTATGTTCTTAATAGTAACCCTTTGCATGAGGAGCAGCTAGAAAATATTTTTTCCTACATTATGGGTTGTCTCAATATTCTGTTGTGGTGGTTTCCCTTACTATGCAAAAGCCTTTTAATAAGGCGAGATCCCAGTTGTTGATTCTATAATAGTTCCTGTGCAATCAAGGTTTTATTCACGAAGTCAAGAGTTTTGTCTCTTCTATCTTCCAATGGATTTAATGTTTTTAATACTTAGATCTTTGATCCATATTGAATTTAGTGTAGTGCATAGTGAAAGATATGTGCCCAAAGTTAATCTTTGGCATGCGTAAAGCCAGTTGTTCCAGCACCATTTACTGAAGAAGCTACCTTTCTTCAAATGAATGTTTGGCACCTTTGTCAAAAATAAAGTGGCTGAGTATATCTGCAGTTCTCAATCTTCTAATCTGTTCCATTGATCTGTAGGTCTTTGTTTTGTTGCATTTTTTGCAAGTGCTATGCTGTTTTTATCATAGTAGTTTTGTAGTATAATTTTAAGCTGCATATTGCCTTCTTTGCTTTTGTTACCTAGAATTGCCTTCGCTGTTCTAGTTTTCTGCCTCTAAATAAATTTTAGGATTGCCTTCTCCAATTTTGTGAGGTATGCTATTGGTATTTTGATCAGGATGACAGTAAATCTGTTGAACAAACTTGCGAGTCTGGCCATTCACTATGTTGGTTCTTCCTACCTGAGCATAAGGGATATCTTTGCATTCTCTGATATCTGCTTCAATCTCCTTTTTCAGAGTAATGTACTTTTCTAATCAATCCATTAGATTGATTTCTAGGTATTTCTTTTTTGTAGAGGGAATGCCATTGTGTAAAATGTTTCCCCAATTTCTTTCTGAATTTGTTATTTGGGTACAGGAAGTCTTCAGATATTTGTGTGTTGAATTTGTATCTATCTATGCTACTAAACTTGTTAAATCTAGAAATATTTTAATGGCATTTAGAGATTTTCTATATAGAGTATCATATCACCTCCAAATAATGACAATTTAGCATCTTCTTTTCCTATCCTCTTTTTCTTTCTCTTTTCTAATCAACTGCTCTGGCTAAAGCTTCCAGATTTATATTGAATAAGAGTGGAGACAGTGAATATCTTTGTCTTGTTCCTGAGTTTGGAGAGATAGATTTCAATTTTTGTCCATTTAGCATGATGTTGGCTGCTGGTCTGCCATTGAAGGCTTTTATCAGATTGAGATAAAGGCCATCCATTACAATTTCCTATAGGGTTTTTTTTTTTCTTTTTTTTACCATGAATAGGTACTAGACTTTGTCAAATACTGGTTATGCATCTACTGAGATATGATTTTTGTCAAAAGCTCTATTACTCCTGTATATTATTTATCGATTTATGAATGTTGAACCATCCCCACATCCCTGGGATTAGTTTCACTTGGTCATAGCAGATAAACTTTTTGATGATTTGCTGCATTGTTTGCCAGTGTTTTATTGAGGACTGTTGCATCTATGTTCACTAGGGAAATTTTCCTATATTTCTCTTGGTTGGGTTCTTCTCTGGTTTTGGTGTCAAGGTAACGCTTCCTTCAAGGACTGAATTGGAGAGTACTGTTTTCCTTTCAGTTTTATTAAAGAGTATGAGTAGTAGTCATGTTAGGTCTTCTCTAAATTTCTTGTAGAATTCAGCAGTAAATCTGTCAGGGCTTGGACTTTTCTTTGTGGTAGGCTTTCAATTACATCTTTAATTTCATTGATTGATGTTGGTTTATTTAGGATTCTTATAACTTTTTTTTTTTTTTTTTTTTTTTTTTTTTTTTTTTTTTTTTTTTTTTTTTTTTTTTTT
>PVJA010045361.1:0-15690 GCA_004027025.1 Myocastor coypus
AAAAAAATTAAAAAACAAAACAAAACAAAACAACCCACAAAAGTTCTGAAAAAAGAAAAATAAATAAATAAAAATAAAAATAAAATTGATTTCTAATATTGGGGGGAAATCCCATTAAATCATGTCAACATTAGGTGCCAGAGAGTCCCAATAATTACTTTTCTGGTTGTTTTACACTGCTGTCATACAGTTAAGCTGGGAAAAATTTCACATATGAAAACCATCTTCTTAGATGGGCCTGAGCACTTACTCTTTCCTGTGATGTTTGGTAGCGGAGGTGAAGGGCTGTGGGATCCCAATCCACAGCAATATAGGCATTTCCAATGAAAGCTTTGTCTTCTCCACAATCAATTTTACAGCCTCTACAAAATCTAAAAGGAAGGTAAAGAGTCACAGATAAAGAAATAATTGTGAAGGAAGCTAAATTTTCTTAATCAAAAATACTCTTCCTTACTACTTTTCTACATTCTTAGCTTCAGAATTTATCATGGGTTTTTCTTTTGTTTTCTCAATCTATTTAGTATAGGGTCTACAGGGACTCACAGTGATCCTCCTGTTTTCAGCATCCCAAGGACTGGGATTATAGGTTCGGTGCCACCACACCCAGTCTCAGTGTGCTGGGGGGGGGGGGGGTTGGGATTATAGGTATGTGCCACCATGCCCAGCTTCTCAAGTTTATCAAGTTTATTTCCTTTCCTTTTTCTTTTCTCTTTTGTGGAACTGGGGCCAAGTTTATTTCAAGTTTCACTTACTAGTCACTATTATTTCTCAAAACTGGAAGTTTGTAAAAATATCAACATTTGAGGCTACAATTCTACTAAAACTTTTCTTCAGCAGAGGCCACTTTACCTATACCATGGACATGAAGCACAGGAGTTTCCATCTTTCTGTACAACTCGTAGAGTGAAAGGATATTGATAGCCCATACTGTCATCACTGAAACAGAAAACACAAACAAACAAACAAACAAAAACAAAACAAAACAATTAAAAAAGAGATTTGGTTTGCGATCTAGTTCTGTCAAAGTGATCCTAGGAAACAGCATGTGCCTTAACAGGTAGCTCATGCTGACGGGCCAATGCCACTTATCCTAATTCATTACTGCAGCTCTATATGAGCTACATTAGGTTATGTTCTTGCTTACAGAACACTACATATGCTAGATTGTCAGATGTTGCTAAAGAGTCCAAATTTTATAAGATAAGCTAATTAGTAAATGAAACATCAATTATCCTTCAGCCTTAATTTTATCAGCAGACCTAACTCATGTTAAACTAGGACCTTTCCATAAGAACTCTGACATATCACAGATTATTTTTTTTCTATTTTTAAAATTGCATTTAAAAAGAAGTAACAATGTGATAGTTTCAAAACAAGTTATAGTACATTTCTAGTATTTGACACAATGCTACAGAAGACTCTTTTCAGATGCTTTCTTCAGTTTCTCTATTAGTTGTAAGGTAAACCTTGTTCTCTGCTTTAACTACTCAAAGCCATAAACAATATACTATTCTTAGAGTAACCTGTTACCAGCTATATCAAGATAACCTTATGAGTTGTCTAAATTAAAAAAAAAAAAAAAAAAACTGAGAAGCAATGTAACGATTTATACATACTACATTTTATTTTTATTTTTGTCTTTTTGAGACAGGGTCTGACTATGCAGTTCAGGCTGGCCTTGAGCTCACTTTTATAGCCCAGGTTGATCTCGAACTCACACTGATCCTCCTGCCTCAGCCTCTCAAGTGCTGGGATTACAGGTGTGTGCCACCACGCCTGGCCTATTACATTTTAAATATACATGATTCTTGGGCTCAAGGGCCAAAACACTCCACAAAAGAGCTCTCTGTACAATAGATAATATTTACAGTTCATAAAGCTGGAGGGAGAAAAAGCAACGCAACACAGGTAAAAGCAATCTATGCTATAGCTCTTCTGGCAGTTGGTACTGGCTGTCCCATATGGCTGTGAAAGTAATGAAACCACAACAAAGACTCACTGTACAGGCAAAAATGAGTATTGTAACAAACACAAGAGATACCTATCTTTCCACATAACTACCTAGCCAGTGAATGTGAAGTCAAGGCAGAACAACACGATTGTATAGCATTCTCAAAGGACCTACACAACCATTAAACAAAAATAATGTTCCTCCTGCTATAGTTTAGCAAAAGGTTGGTATGTTGGTATGGTCTCTAGCCTGTGCTATTGCTGAGAGCAGTGGAACCTTTAGAAGTAAAGACCTAATGAAAGAAGTTAGGTTGCTAGGTCACTGTGGGCATGCCACAGAAGGGATTGGGTCCCAGGTCATCTCATGTCTTCTATCTTTGCTTTCCAGCTGCCACTTGGTAATTATTCACTCTCTAGGGCCAAAAATGGTAACACCAACAATCATGGACCAAAAGATCCCAAACTGTGAGCAAAAATAAATCTTTCTCTTTTTTTTGAGATGGTCTCATTAAGTAGTTTCAAGCTGGCCTTGAACTCACTATATAGCCCAGGCTGGATCAAACTTAGAGCAATCTGTCTACCTCACCCTCCTAAATGATGGGATTATGGGCATGTGCTACCATGTGCACCTTTTATTTTATTTATTTTTATATTATGGCCTGCTCAGCCTACCGTGGTGGTGGGGCTGGTGCAGCATGTGGTGCCGGGGATCGAATCACAGTCCCTGTGGTTGCCTAAGCTTTCCTAAGCAGGTGCTTTAGATCACTGAACCTTCTCACCAGCCCCATGTCCAGCCTTTAAACTTTGCTCTCTCTTTTTTTTTTTTTTTGGCTTTTTTGAGACAGGGTCTCACTGTGCAGTTCAGGCTGGCTTTGAGCTCACTTTTGTAGCCCAGGCTGGTCTCGAACTCGCAGCGATCCTCCTGCCTCAGCCTCCCAAGTGCTGGGATTACAGGCGTGAGCCACCACGCCCGGCTTTGCTCTTCTTTAAGTTGACCTTTGCTACAGTAACACAAAGCTAACAGCCCATCACAAGCCTTCATATGATTTTTTTCTGTGGGACTGGGGATTGAGCTCAGGTCCTTGCATTTGCCAGGCAAGCGCTTATTCTACTGAGCTATCTCCTCAGCCGTGCTTCATATGATCTTGATCTGTAATCTACTTCCGTCTCTCTATATATTTGCTTATTACAGTGTCTCAGTTACTCTTTTTTCTCGATACTGAGACAAATATCTGACACACAAAGTGAAGGAACGAAAGGTTTATTTAGCTCACAATTACAGGAGGTTTCAGTCCATATCTGGCTAGCTCAAGGCTGAGTGGATCAGGGTAGAGAGCATCCAGATCATGGCAGTGGGACAACGACAATAGCAACAGAGGCAAAAGAGAGAGCAACAGATTCTCTCTGTTGCCATGGCTGGTTGGTTGCCTCTGTTGCCATTTTGTTACTGTCCTGCCACCATGAACTGGATGCTCTCCTTGTTCCACTCAGCCTTGGAGCCAGCCAAATATGGAGTGAAACTTCAAGTAGCTGTGAGCAAATAAATCTTTCCTTCCTTCATTTGGAGTGTTGGGTATTTGTCCCAGCAATGAGAGAAGCGTAATGAAGACAGAATTTGGTATCAGGAGTGGGGTTATTGCTGTGACTAATCTGACCATGTGGATTACACATTTTTGGCAATTGCTTATAGGAAAAGATAGGACAGGTTTGCAGAAGTCATCTACTTGCAAAGAGCTGGATAAACCAGCTTTTTGGAAGGGTAAATTCTGGTCACACCTCAGACAAGAAGACTGTATGGAAGCCTGCATATAAAGAATGGCTTATGGCAGAAATAAGAAAGGTTCGGAAAGGTAGTCTACTTGTGAAGAGCTAGAAAAGCTTTGGCTATACTGTATGGGAGATTCTGGTCAGAGCTCAGGATCAGAAGACACACAGAAGGCCTGCCTGTAAAGACCAGGTTGGGGAGGTTTCTGTTGGGAAGTAGGACTGCCTTGGCTGTTGGACTCTGGATGATTTGTGCTATGGCTTGGCTGAAAGTCTGTTGCCCAGAGACTTTGCCTAAGACTGAGATTAAGCATGGTGGACTGATTAATCCTTCAAAAAATATTTCAAAGCAATGAACTACTGGGGTGGTGGCATGGTTGTTATTGGGGGCTTTTCAATTTATGTTGAAAATCAAGAGCAAAGAGCCAAGCAGGATGATTTAAAATTTGAGTTTGGCTAGAAAAGAAGCTCTAATAAAGCTGTGGACTGCAAACATATAGCTGAAAGGATCTCTATTGCTGGGAAGAAACCAGAGAATTGAAAAGATGGCCTGGGGCTAACGAGATGCCTCAGCAGTCTAAAGCGCCTGCTTAAACAAGCTCAGGTAACTGCAGGGACTGTGGTTCGCTCCCTGGCACCACATGCTGCACCAGCTCCATTCCCAAGGCAGGCTGAGCCAGCCATTTAAAAAAACAGGAAAATTGAAAATAAAGAAAAAATGGACTGAGGACACCACAGGAGGTGGTAGATGTCCACCCTTTATAGCCTCAGAATTGCACGGGAGAGAGACTCTGCCTTAAGAAAGTTGCACAGCCCCAAATAGCACAATGGGGTCAACAGACAAACCAGGTTCCAAAATGGCGCAGGCATGGAAAATTTGTTTCTCTGAATCAGGGTCAGAGTGGTCATCAATGCAGGCACTCAACCCTCTACAGTCAAGAGGGAAGGAAGCCTGGCTTACTGCTCCACCTGGCAGCAGACCTTGGCATCACCCACATGATGCTGATGTTAGGCGCACTCAGAATGCAGGAGTTCTCAGGTTAAGAAGGCTTCCACCTTGATTTCAGAAGGCCTGGAAGGCCAAGCAGTGTGCCTCTAAGAGGGCAGTGTGTAAAGGAGAGAGTGAGAAGCCAATTCAGTGGGAACCCCAGAAGTTTGGAAGGGCCAGATTGTCTAAGGGAAACTGCAAAGGGGGAACAAAGCTGGCCTAAGAGCAAAGCCATGAATGGGGTCAGGGAAATAGTTCCGTGGCACAAGTGCCTGCCTGGCAAGTGCAAGGCTATGAGTTCAAACGCTGATCCTGAAAAAGAGAGAGACAGACAGAGAGAGAGAGACAGACAGACAGAGAAGCCATGGGAGCTACCAACAAGAGTACCGTAGGAGTGGAGCTATGTAAGGCTTCTGGAGTTCACAACCTAGCACAGACTGCTTCAGATGTTCCAGTTGGAATTATGGGATTTAATGTTTGCCTTGGTGGATTTCGGACTTGTGTTGGTAACAGTGTTTGATATTACCCTGTTATTTGCAATTTTGGAACGGTAGTGTTTATCTTGTGCCTTTGAATGTTGGATGTATTTAACTTTTCTTTTGTATAGGGGCTCACAGTTAAGAGTTTGCTTTGGATCTTGGAGACTTGGGACTTGGACTTTTCATCAATGCTAAACTATTGGGTCTTTGGCAACTCCTCTTTTTTTTTTTTTTAAATCAATTTGACATTTCTTTCTTTTTTTTGTGGGACCAGGGTTCGAACTCATGACCTTGCACTTGCCCAGCAGGCACTTGTACCTCAGAGCTATCTCCCTAGCCCCTCTTTTTTTTAATGTGTAAACTTTATTTATTTATTTATATATTTTATTATTATGACCTGCTCAGCCTCCCCTCGGGGCGGGGCTGGTACAGCATGTGGTGCCAGGGATCAAACCGCGGTCCCTGCCGCCACCTAAGCTTTCCTAAGCAGGTGCTTTAGACCACTGGGCCATCCCGCAAGCCCCTGGCA
Organism: Myocastor coypus; assembly: GCA_004027025.1. Taxonomy (NCBI): domain Eukaryota; kingdom Metazoa; phylum Chordata; class Mammalia; order Rodentia; family Myocastoridae; genus Myocastor; species Myocastor coypus. Next base: position 5,711 of record PVJA010045361.1, read on the forward strand.
ACTCTTTGAGATGAACTAAAACGTCTTTTGCACGAAGGATTGTGCATGAGATTTTGGGGGCCTGAGGCGGAATGTTATGGTTTTTGTCTAGTTGTCCCTCCAAAGCCTCATGCAATCATGAGGCAGGGACTTCTAGAGTTTGAGATTAACTCATGATCCACTGGGATGATATGTCTTACTACTGTTAGGATTATGGGTGTGGCCTAAGGCAGAGAGCCTGAATGTAATATAAGGGAGACATAGCACCAGATTCTCTCTGTTCCCTGGCTGGTCAGTTGTCTCTACTGTGATTTTGTTGCTGTCCCGCAGCCATGAACTGGATGCTCTCTGTCCTGTTCCACTCAGCCTTGGAATTAGCCGAGCATGGACTGAAACCTCCAGTAACTGTGAGCTAAATAGCCCTTTCCTTCCTTCATTTTGAGTGTCAGGTATTTGTCCTAGCAACAAGAAAAGAATAACTAAGACCTACAGATAATGCATAAAAATAAAAGATTAGACCTTTTGTACCTGGCTTGACTTACTATGTTTTCATACTTCCTGTTACTATATATAACAGCAGCTCATTCTTTTTGATGGGTAAATGCTACTCTATTACAAACTCAGGACCTTGAGTTTTCTTTTTTTTTTTTTTTTGTCTTTTTGAGACAGGGTCTCAGTATGCAGTTCAGGCTGGCCTTGAGCTCACTTTTGTAGCCCAGGCTGGTCTCGAACTCACACCGATCCTCCTGCCTCAGCCTCCCGAGTGCTGGAATTACAGGCGTGTGCCACCACGCCCGGCTCAAGACCTTGAGTTTTCTACATCCTCAACCCCTATAAATTTTTTTTAGAAGAGTGACTTAAATACAAAATGCATTTGGAAGAGTTAAAAAAAAATAAGGTTTATTATTTGACCAATCTTACATACCTATGTTTATTAATCTAAACAGATTTAATGATGAAAATATGTAATACAACCACTGTTAAATTTTTGTTTTGAAATTCTGTACTATATACTATATGTACTCTTGCTTGTTAATCTTTTTCTATTTTTGTTTCTGCTATTTTTATTCTTTAAAAGAAAATTTTAAATATTAAAAAAATAATATTCTATCATACCAAAAGACTGTATTTTGCAAATTCATTTATCTGTTGAGTTCAATACTTGAGTTGTCATCAGTTTCTAGCTATGGTGACCCACTGGATTCTTTGATGGAAATCAGAGGCATTTTATCTTTTCATCCATAACTATTTCAGTGTGTACTTCCAAAGTTAAGCTCCTATTACCTTTGTAAAGGCCACTCCAACCTTCATGTCTTTATCTACACTGTTCCACTAAGACAAATTTCACAAAGGTCACCAAAGACTGTCATTTTATGAAATGCAGTGGGCAATTCTGAGTTCTCTTTTTACTTAATTTATGATCTGAAACTGACTGATCACTTCTTCCTTCACTCTCTTCAACTTAATTTTTGGTTAACTGCTAATTTCTTGTTCCCTTTATATAGCGGCTGCTCTTCCTTCCTCATTTCAAGCTCTAAATGTTGGAATGCAACAGGAATTAGATCTTGGGCTTTTTCTCTATCTAATTCTCATTCTTAAGGGATATTATCCCATCTTGAGGCTTTAAATATCAACTATTTATGACACCTATATTTTCATCTACAGAAAAGGGCATTCACTGAATTTCTCACTTAATATAACAACAGATACCTGTCAGTCTCCTAGATAGTGTGGAGATGACAGGTATGAGCCACCATGACTGACTTCATATTTTCTATTTTTCTAATAGCAGGAGATAAGGATATTACCTGAAGCAGTAGCAGTAGTGAGTTAGCTAAAAGATTACAGAATTGCTAGACACTGCAATGTGTAGATGAGAAGAAGCTCTATTTTTTACTCAAAATATTAAAGCAAACTATGGGCTTTCTGAATGGTTCTTCTACTAACTCAGTGCAGAATGGGCCATATTATCATACAAAATTCATATAACTTACTCTTCTAGAGTTTGGAAATCATAAACTGGGCCTAATCTTCAAACTTACCAATCCTGAGCATGGTTACTAGCTTCCTGAGGTGGGAGTGGGCTGGCTAGTCGAGATACTTGAATCCAAACAGCATCATAAAGATCTTTTTTCCGTGTATGGACAGTACAGGGAACAATCAAGGGCATTCCAAAGAGGCTGGGCCGATTCTTCTGTGATGACAGGAAATACAGTTCTGTTCTCATCTATATGTAAAAAAGAGAGAAGAGTGAGAAGGTAGGTCTGATTCTTCCAGGACTGTGGTAACAAGCATTGCTGTACATTTTCAAGTTAAGTTTCAACCTCACTTTATGTTTTTGGAACAACTGTTGCTAATAAAGTGATAATGGTTAAAGTAAAATCATTGAAAGGTTGAGGTATTGCCAATTTAAGTTACAAAGTTTAGATTTCTTTTCTTTTTTTCTTTATAATTTTTTATCTTTATTTACTTTTTTCTTATTTCAGAACTTTTGTTTGTTTGTTTATTTTTATGGTGGGATCAGCCTGCCCTGAGGGCAGGGCTGGTGCAGCATGTGGTGCCGGGGATCGAACCGTGGTCCCTGCAGCTGCCTAAGCTTTCCTAAGCTGGTGCTTTAGACCACTGAGCCATCCTGCCAGGCCCAATTTCTTTTTGTGATTTTTAAAAAAATTTATTTCTCTTAAACCTCATTTATTTGTTTGTGTTATGGCTGGCTCAGCCTGCCCTGGGGTGGGGGTGTACAGCATGCGGTACCAGAGATCGAGGAGCAGTCGCAGCGCTTGCCTTAAGTTTCCTTCGCAGGCGCTTTAGATCACTGAGCCATCTAGCTGGCCCAATTTCAGTAATTTCAAGTTATAGTTTTCTCTGACTGGCATTTTATCCATATACTGAATTATATGTAAAAACTAATAATTTCCAAAAAAAATTAAAAAAATTAATTTCATAGCTCAAGGCTTTAAATAATTAAAATACATTTTTCTCTCTAAAAAATATGCCAGTGAGATGTGGTGGTACATGCCTATAATCCCAGCATTACGGAGACTGAGGCAAGAAGATCATTTAAAGTTCAAGACCAGACTGGGCTACAAAGTAAGCTCAAGGCCAGCCTGAACTGCATAGTGAGGACTCCTCCTCCCACCAAAACAAACAACTAAATAAATAAATCTACTACCACCAAAAATGAAACTTCCTGAAAATGAAATCTCTTTTTGAGTTAAGGTTTGACTATGCAATCTAGGCTGGTCTTGAATTTATACCAACCCTCTTACTTTAGCCTTCTGAGTGCTGAGACTGCAGGTATGCACATTATGTTTGGCTCACTTTTTTAAGTTTTGAGATGGGATCTTGGGATATAGTTCTCAACTCACTAGTAATCTTTACTGGTCCTTAACTCCCAGAAATCCTCCTGAGTTCTGGGATTATAAGCAAGTAATACCATGAATGACTTATATTGCACCTTTCTAATCAACTATTATAGTGTTAAAGTAGCAATTTTTACATGGTTGGAGACTTACAAAATTTAGTTATTTAATTTTACAGTAACTTATCCACTTCTCAAAAGCAGCTAAATGACTTTAGTCTTTTTTTCTTTCTTCTTTTTATTATGTATCTGATAGGTCAATTTTTAGGGCAAGGTAATGGGAATCCAATTCAGAACCTTCCTGCTTGCCAGGCAGGTACTGCACCACTGAGCTAAATCCCTGGCCTCAAGGCAAAATTTTTAAAAATCTGTATTGAATAAGTTAAAGAGATGCTTATTATATTCTTTAAGGTCCCTTATTTAATATGGTTGGGACCAGCAGTCTTTCAGATTTTGGACTGACTGGGCAAGCATCTTAAAACTTTTAGATCAGAGATGTTGAAAAGATATATACAGAATACCTACTGAAAAAGATTTGGTTGGAAATAGCTGCTCAATGGATCAACAGCTTACTATTTTATTTTATTTTTTCCTGAGTTTTAGGACAGAGTCTACAGGGTCTATAGGGTCTCACTATGTAGATCACACTCATAGTGATCCTCCTGTTTTCAGCCTCCCAAGTGCTGAAAACCATGCCCAGTCTCAATCCCATCTCAAGCTGGGGCATGCTGGTGCACGCCTGTAATCCCAACACTTGTGTCAGCAAGTTCAGCTTGGGCTACAAAAGTGAGCTCAAGGCCAGTTTGAACTGCCTGGGGAGACCCTGTCTCAAAAAGTGGGAAAAAAACCAAAAAACCCCAAAAATGAATCAATCCCATCTCAGCATGCCCTAGGGGCAGGGCCGGCATGGCACACCTGGGATGGAACCTGGCTGCTACACTCTGCCTTAGTCCCCTGAGCTATCAGGCCGGCTGAACAGTTTACTATTGATGCATAACATACAGCTATTGTTAGTCTTTCTATATACAACACACATATACATAAATAATTTGAATTTTTGGAAACTTTAATTGTGCTGTCAACTTTGGAAAAAGTTATACCAGTTTACTGCGTTGAGCTGGCACTGTACAGAAATTAACAGCCATACTGGTCTAGAAATGTTAAACTTACATTTGCACATGGGTAAGACACTATATTAAATTTGTAAAGTTTTATTTACATGGATTTGATTACAGAAATGAATAAAGTATTCTGTAAATAATGAAAGAAATAAAACAGCAGCTTAGAATACAGAGGGAATTTAGGATTACTTAAAAAATCTGAGGGGCTGGGGAGATAGCTCCATAGAATAAGCACTTGCCTGGCAAGCACAAGGGTCTAAGTTCAATTTCCAGTTGTGGGGGTGGAGGGTTGGGGAGATCTGAGACTGGGCCTGGTGGCTCAAGTCTGTAATCCCGGAGCTTGAGAGGTTGAAGACAGAATCACAAGTCTGGTCTACAATGTAGTGAGACCCTATACAAGCCACCCTAAATACATACATACATACATACATACATACATACAAACAAACAAACCATAATTTTCTTGGTCTTTTAAAAAATATATTTGGTACAGGGTCTTGCTATGCAGCTCAGATTCATAGTGATCCTCCTGTTTTCAGCCTCCCCAGTGCTGGGATTACAGGCATGTGCCACTACATCTCCCTGGTCAGCTTAGCATGCCCACCTTTTTTTGTGTTCTTTTTTTTTTTTTTTTTTTTTGAGACAGGGTCTCACTATGTAGTTTGGGCTGGCCTTGTATTTGTTCATTTTTATAGCCTCTAGGCTGGTCTCCAACTCACAGAGATCCTCCTGGCTCAACCTACTGAGTGCTGGGATTATAGGCATGCACCATCATACCTGGTCAGTGGGTCCCTGCATCCAGGGCCCAGATAGTATGTCCAGGCATCCGGGTTCTAAACTGCACAGCATGTGGGGCCGGGGATCAAACTCGGGTCCTGCTCTCTCTGGCCCCATTTTTTTTTTTTTTTGTCTTGAGACAGGGTTTCCGCTATGCAGTTCAGGGTGTCCTTGAACTTATGGTGATCTTCCTGCCTTGGCCTCCTGAATGTTGGATTATAGGTGTGTACAACCACGCCTGACTACCTGGACATTCTTAATTCTTGAGCTCTGGTCTTGTGTACACACCTGTAATTCTATCTAGATGAGAAGTGGAGGCAGGAGAAATGGAAGGAGCACAACCTGCTGATTCCTTAAGACTGAAAAAATTCATTAAAAAAAAAATAATTTGTTGATTTAAACCACTAAATTTGTGTGTAAACTTGTTATAGCAATTCTAGGGAATTAACACATGGTTCTATTATGCAGTTCAGGCTAGTCTTGAGCTCATTTTTCAGTCCAGGCTGGTCTCAAACTCACAACCATACTTCTGCCTCAGGCTCCTAAGTGTTGAGATTATAGGCATGTGCCATGATGCCTAGCTCAGTACCTTATTTCTTTTCTTTTCTTAATTAATTAATTAATTATTTTTACATATAGTACAGAATTTCAAAACCAGAAAAATTTAACAATGGTTATATTACATATTTTCAACATCAGATCAGTTTAGATTAATAAAATATCGGTGTATAAGATTGATCAAACAATTAAACATTAACACTTTCAATAAACATTCATTTTTTTTTTCTCTTCTAACAGTTGACACACTGCACACTGTCCTCACAATAGTTATACAGAGCACAGTGTGTGGGTATGACCCACCTTCCTATTGATGTTGCTAAGGAAAGAAAAAAAAAATTCTTCTCTTTGAATTAAGAGGAAGCATATGCATACACAGTCCAATGTTCCACAACTGCAATGGGCAACCACTGAAACTTGCAACATTGGAGGCTATTGATCCAAGCTTTCTTCTTCTTCTTCTTCTTCTTCTTTTTTTTTTTTGCAGGACTGGGCTTTGAACTCATGACCTTGCACTTGTCAGGCAGGCATTTGTGCCAAGGAGCTATCTCCCGGTCCCAGTATCTTCTTTTTAATTTCATTTTTTTATCATTCTTCAATATGCACACACACATACATACACCTCTACACCAACAAACTTTTTCCAAAAGTATTCACATTTATATGGCAGAGAAGATATACACAGTTATGAATACATAAAAAGACATGAATTTTAAAACAAGGTAGTATTCAAGCACACTGGCTATTCTCGTGAGGACTATCAATTCGTATACTGACCATCACATGTGTTACTAAATCCTGGCTCCAGTCACTTGTATTAGCATATACAACACACTCAAAATGGGCTCAATGAAGATGGTGCCAAAAAAATGGCTGTTTCACAAATGACAATGACAAGACCAACAGGAAGCTGCTTAACATTGAAACTAACCATTTTTCGGTGGACAGCAATGATGTAGCCTGTAAAGGGGCTGTCAGGAAGAGATGACATATGACCGTTCATTATTTCATTTGTGAAGTTCCTCTCAGTTCCACATGGCACAATGGTATTTGGCATTCCATTAGGGACGAATATAGGTCGAGGTATGTCCCCATTGGTAGTTAAGGAGAACATTCCATTTGTAGATGGGGAAGAGGAGAAATCTATAAATGTAAACATTGATTTGTTTGTCTTTTTCTGTTTATTTCTGCAACAGGAATCAAACTCAGGACCTTGTGTTTGCCAGGTAGGTGCTTAAACTGATGAAGCTACAGGATGCCAGTGTCTTTTTTTTTTAAATCAGTGTCTACAGGGTCTCACCACACACATCAGACTCCAGGGATCCTCCTGTTTTCAGCCTCTTAAGTGCTGGGATTATCGGCGCATGCCATCACGTCCAGTTGCTTACACTGTCTCAGAGCACCCCAGGGGCGGGGCAAGAGTGGCACACTGGGAATTGAACCCTGGTCACTGCACCTGCCTAACCAGATGCTTTAGCTTGATTAGCTATCTGGCCATCTCTTTTTTTTTTTTTTTTGTCTTTTTGAGACAGAGTCTCACTATGCAGTTCAGGCTGGCCTTGAGCTCACTTTTGTAGCCCAGGCTGGTCTCGAACTCGCACCGATCCTTCTGCCTCAGCCTCCCGAGTGCTGGGATTACAGGCGTGAGCCACCACGCCCGGCTTGGCCATCTCTTAAAGACTGATAATAACACCATAAATTTCTGGTACTGGTATTCCACCCCTCCCCCCAACTAGTTAGCCCAGGCAGGCTTCAAACTTGCCTTAGCTTCTCTAGCAGCTGGGATTATATGTGTGCTCCACCCTGCCTGGCTTAGCTTGTGCTGCTTTTATCTCTGCTCTTAAGTATTTCAAGGACTTGGACCTTGATTGTGTAAGCTCTTTTAAGATAAAATGGGGAGAAATCATAGTTCAAATAATTCTAAATTTTACTGGGTGATTTTTAATTTCAGATTTTATTGTTGTAATTCACACTTAAGACTAAATGGCTCGGGAGGCTGAGACAGGAGGATCAGTGCGAGTTCAAGACCAGCCTGGGCTACAAAAGTGAGCTCAAGGCCAGCCTGAACTGCATAGTGAGACCCTGTCTCAAAAAGACAAAAAAAAAAAAAAAGACTAAATGGAAAAGCAGTGCTGAAAGCTGTCAAGATTTTTGCAGAAACCTATTTGAACACTGTGCTATGGCACACAATCAGTTCTACCAGGTGTTTTCTTTTTCTTTGCCTCTAAAATTCTCCATTCCTATATACATGCTCTGTCCAATATGGCCAATGGCCAGCTGATGCTTTTTTTTTTTTTTTTGAGACAGAGTCTTGCTGTACAGTTCAGGCTGGCCTTGAGCTTAGTTTTGTAGCCCAGGCTGGTCTCCAGCTCTCACCAATCCTCCTGTCTCAGCCTCCTGAGTGCTGGGATTACGGGCATGCACCACCACGACCATCCCTGATGCTTTTTTTTTTTTTTTTTTTTTGGTGGGACTGGGGTTCAAACTCACGACATTGCACTTGCCAGGGAGGCACTTGTGCCACGGAGCTATCTCCCCAGCCCCTCTGATGCTTTTTTGTAATGACTAAAAATGCATTCTCTCAACCTCACTACTCACATCTAATTGCTCAATCACTTGCCTGACTGTAATGGAAAGCAAAGATCAAAAAACTTTTCCATCATTGCAGAGTTCTAGTGAACAGTTATGATTAAATATACTTTTATTTTATATAATCTTAAAGTGTAGTGATGCACACCTGTAATTGCAGCTCTCAAGAGGCCAAGTCATGATCAACTAGACAAAAAAAGAGGCTGAGGCAGGAGACTGCTGTGAGTTTCAAGCCAACCCACCAAAATGATCTACATAGTGAAACCCTGTCAAAAAAATAAAATATTTATTTATGTTATGGCCAGCTCAGCCTGCCCTGGGAGTGGGGCTGGTGCAGCATGTGGTACCAGGGATCAAACCACGTTCCCTGTAGTTGCCTAAGCAGGTGCTTTAAGACTGCTGTGCTATCTTGCTGGCCCCAAAACAAACTAAAATAAAATAAATGTAATGCTAGAAAAGTTATCATGTCTACATCCTGTGCTCTGTATAACTATTATGAGGACAATATACATTGTATCAATTATTGGGAATGCATTACTAACGTGCTTTGAAAATGTCACATCGTTATTTCTTATTAAAAGAAAATAAAGTCAAATGACACTAGAGCTGCAATACAGAGAAGAAAAGAGGAAAAAGAAAAAAAGGGAGAGATTTTTTACTAAAAAAAAAAAAGTAATGCTACATCATCTTGGAATTCACTATCAGTTCTATCTACTATATGTCAACAAGAAGAGCCCTATTCCCTATAAAGCTTTTTATTTTGCAGAAAAAAAAAACTAATTATAAGCAGTACAGATAAAAACAGAGCTTATTAGTAATAGAAAAGGACTCACTGAGTAACCATACTAAATCTGATTCAATATCTGGATGAAGAGGTTCCTTCATGTTTTCTGGTGGTACTTGCTTCTTGTATCATTTGTTGAAATGTTAGTATTAGACAAAAGTTAAAAGAGACCTGAATGTTAGTGGTATGTAAACTAGTAACTACCTACTAACTTAGTCAACTAGGTTCTCTAAATTTTAGTTTCCTTATCCACAAAAAGAGAAATTTCAGCCAAATAGTAAGATTTCTCTTGGGCTGGAAAATTGTTGAGTTCTAACATTCTCAGCATTACAAATATAAAAATCATGATATCCCTCAGACCCATAAAGCTGTCAACACCATGCATGAGAAAGACTTCCAGTTCTAGCTTACCTGTCTGTATAGGACTAGAAGCTGAAATAGGAGATGCTGGGATAGGAATTTCAAATGCACACAAAAATCCACTCACTGAGAGTCGCACTTTTTGGTTGTCCTGAGGGAAGTTCTATAAAGACAAAAAAAAAAAAAAAAAAGAGGGGGTGGGAGTGTTTTAGATGAGATGGGCAAACTATCCATACTTAAAATGCTTTAGTAGTTTTCACGTATATAAAAGATGACTGAATAATCTTTCTTTTCCTTTTTTGTCTTTTTGAGACAGGGTCTCACTATGCAGTTCAGGCTAGCCTTAAGCTCAGTTTTGTAGCCCAGGCTGGTCTTGAACTCACACCAATCTTTCTGCCTCAGCCTCCCAAGTGCTGGGATTACAGATGTGTACCACCACGCCGAGCAAAAA